>MJUU01046559.1:0-27870 GCA_002080025.1 Modiolus philippinarum | reverse complement strand
TGTTGCCAACTGAATTTTACTGTTGTTACGATTGTTTTTTTATTTATCACATTGGCTGTAGGGGGAAGGTTTGGGTCCAATAAAACTAGTTTAACCCCACCGCAGAAGGTTTGCGCCTGTCCTAAGTCAGGAATTTATTAAGCCTTTGTGTGTCTTGTCCTTTTTCTAGTTAGTTTACTTTATGTCTATAGGAGTCTAAGATGATGTTTATTTCGCTGGACTTGATTGTATTTTGTTCAGGGGCCGACTCCGTGTGAGGCCGTTGGGTGTGAGGTTTTCTCACCGTTCATTGGAGATCTTATGTGGCTTTGAATTGTTATTACTCCCCTTTGGGTCATTGTCTCTTTGACACATTCCCCGTTTCTCCCTTCTTTTTTCTATTCCTTGTATTTCTATGAAAAGGTTCTAATGACGCTTTAACATGACGTCATAACTGCATTTATTGTGACGTCATAGGTTTTTAATTTTTTTTCATTAGTCGGATCTACACTTTCAAAGAAGGATAAAGAATACATTCAGGTGCACATTCAAAATTAACTGAAATTCAGGGCCAAATCAGTCCCTAATCATGGCATTGCCCTTTGATTTAGTTTCTGCAAATGACAATTTCGACAAGTTATGTCTCTTTTGCAAAGATGATATTAAAAATTAGAATACACTACCGAAAGATTTATTAAAGCTGATATAGAACAAAACTACCGATGTTATATTAATGAGAAGCGAAAATCGAATAAAGAGAAATCTTTGCGCAAGTCATATATTGGATAAATTTAATAGCTTTTATGGAAAACAAAATCCAAGTGCTAATGGGAAACTTAATTTCTAAGTAATTGTAAATTAAATTGCTCTACAGAAAAGGAAGAAAAAACAGATAAGAAATTTAAAACAGTCAAAGATTTATGTTGTCAAACTCGGACACAATCTTACAGTGGAAACTACGATTGTATTCACTTGAAAACTAGACCTAAATTAGTCTCTCGGCTCGAAGTTTTTTTAATGAGTGGATTCTTTAACCCTTGGCATTATACATTAGAAATAGGACTTTATATATTGTTACTTGTATAGCCTTGCTTTTGTATACTTGTGTAATATATTGTTTGATCTGTTTTGTTCATATATTCAGCAATATTGAGATACTACTTTGCAAAATGTACATTGGACAATGGTGAGATGCTGATTTAAGTATTTTCGAAAGTGCAGTAGTGTTCATTTATTGCATTATTCTTGATGTCACGGGAAGCACTATTAAATCAAATTGTCGATTTTTTTAAAATTATGTCGCTCAAAATGATTTAAACTTAAGGTTTCCAATTAATTCAATTTAAATGTATCACAGGGAGCTTGAGGAGAGACTTCAACGGGCTTACCATCTTGCGTCGGAGTTACCTATGAAAGCAATGGGGAACAAAGAATCTTTTATAACTTGAAAGCTAAAGGAGCTACTTCGAAAAAGGGATAAAGTCTTAGTAAATAGGGCGCGTTTGATAGCACACCCAAATTGACAGACAAAAGGGTATTTCTGTTGTTCTGGATAAGTCAAACGAGTTTTTGCAATACTCTAAAAGATGAGAAATAAATCAAAGACAAGCCGTAGAGGATAGATGAAAAAGAAGTTTTGGTATTTGGTAGACCGAATGTTGCCAGCACTTAACCCAGTGTTTCTAAATACAAAAATACCAATGTTGCATAGAAAACTGTAAATTTCTGTATGCTGTACACGTGTTTAAAGGAGTTACCTCTCATCAGCAGCATTAATATCAAATAATATATAAAGCCATAATTCAAAAGTTGTCACAAAAGAAGTACTCATTACTAAAAAAAAAAAATCGAAATAGTCAGCCAAATCCAATACCAAGGACATATACCGAGTGCCGTACACAATATGAATCCTCAGTACTTTTAAGTGGTTAGAATTTTGATAAAAAACAGTAAATTTGTATAACACACAAGGTAAAATTTTCATGTCAGACAAGTCTGACTATCGGGCTTGTGAATTCAGGACATTCGGTGTCAGTAATGGTAAATAATGGTAAAGATATCAAATCATCGAACATACTGTAAATTTGATTTTTGCAAATGACAATTTCGAAAACTAATGTACTTAAGTAAGGACCAACTGTAAAAGACCAACATATTAAAAGATGTAAAAATCTGACCACCAAGGATTATTACATGTATTTAAAAAGGAAGCACTAACAAAATGGGAAAGACATTTTATAGAATGAGTTGATGCTTGGCAGAGACTCTGACTGAAGTTTTGCCTCGTCATTCTGCAACAAACAAAAACACAGCATAGCTGTTTGAGGTCAGATGACTTTGGCACTAAAGCTGCGATACCAGCTACAGTCACCCAGTGCCCCGAGTGAAAAAAGAAAGCAGACCCTATTTTTCCGTCAGCTGGTAAAGATTTTCAGGGATAGATTGAGAATCTGTGAAAGCACTGCATACTCTTCTGACTGATCACCACTGATTTCCTTTTATCATTATTTTTTACCGATGTCAAAACATAGCGTGAACTTGTGAAACTTAGTATATTTGTTTTATTTTCCTCTTTTACAGATGAGAATATATGCTGTTGTAAAAGATATTTCAAGATGCATATACAGTAACATAATATTCGGCATTTGATTTGACATTATGATTCATTTTGGTAACACACACAACGTCGTGGGTGTCATTTTGGTATGACAGGGAAGGATATGATAGAGTGGATTTATATATCCCATTAATATAAGCTTTGGCTATGCCAGAGGCATAAGAATTGAAAAAAACAAATAAGTATATTTTATGTTTTCGGCAAGTGTTTTTTTTTCGTATTTCTTGTTTTTCGGTTTTTCCTTACTCTCTCCCTGTAATTGATTCGAACTTTGGTTGTCACTTTTATTTCCTTTCATTTTTTTTCATTTCATTGGTCAGTCGTCCATGTTTCAAAATTCCTTACTTCTTTTAATTTTTGAAGTCAGTGCATTTATTTTCTTTGTGGGTGGTGGTTGACTATGAAATTGTTAAATTATGAATATATTTATATACAATGTAAGCAGTTCATTCATATGTATAAATTTTCGGATTCTGCTTCACAATTATCAGGCCCGTTTGTAACCTTCCTACTCTTTACTATTTTGCACAGTTTTGAATCTTGAAGTAAATGTATTTTCGAAGGAATCTTGCTCATACAAACTATTACTTTATATATGGTTCAAAGTTATGTATTAAAGAAGTAGACCTAGGGTAGGAGGACGTAACTTCTTTTTATTAAAATAACTTCTTGTAATTGGTTTCAATAAATTATGAGATATATGATATTTATCATAAATAGAAATAAGATATGCAATCTATCACGAAACTACACTCTTTTAATAATACACTTCATTATTCCCGTATTTTAATATCCAGATTTTGAAAAGTATCTTTGAAATATCAAAGTAAATTTCTGTCAGATATTTGGCAAGTGAGGAAATTATTTCGACTTGACGTTCAGTTTTGAGGAATGGTATAACTTTAATGCGGTTTCCTAACATTGTGGAAAGATTATACCGTGAATTTTTATAAGATTTTTACATAATTCATATGTGTGGAAGATCATTTATTTTTCAGTTTTTTTTCGGTCAAAATTGAATTATAGGATTTTTGTTTAGCAGAAATTGAATGAAAATCTGTTTTAAGCAATATTTGAAAATGTTATTTCTTTTGAATTACAAATCAACACTTAATGCATTAATGAAGGAAAGATAACAGGAAACACTTACAATGGCCGAACATTACAATCACATATCACAATTAACCAGGGAACCGCACAACAAAACAATAAAATGACAAAAGACAAACATAGATAACGATAGGAACTCGGGACAGCCGGACCCGGTACTGGCACTTGCAACAGCCAGCGGTAGGGTTAAACCGGTTTATGGGTACCCAAACCCATTGTTCATCCCGTTTCCCTATAGTATAATACAGGTAGACCACTAACTCTAAGACCACAATTTTAAAATGGAAAGAATAGACGAAACGTAATTAAGAAAGACGGGTCGAGGAGTGCTCGCCGCTAAACTGCCGGCTAGCGCAAAGAGCCTAGTCTGCTGGTAAAACACTGTCGCACTACGGAATAATAATCAAATTCAAAACTTCCCGAAGGTTAGGTGAAGAATCATCATGGATTTCAGTAGACATCGGCGGTATCAGTTAGAGGCCAGTATAATTGTAAATCTTCAGGTCATTGGATCCCAAAGCCAATTTAACGGAATAATGAAGAATATGCGGTCAATATCCCCTATTACGTAAAGAATGTAAAATACGTCCCAGTTTTTCTTGATTTTTTATCATTTTTGACATTTTTTAACAACATTTCCGTAAAAACCAGGGTGAGAAATGCCTAAAGTAAAAAGCTGTTGCCAAGTCGCATTATACTTAGATACCAAATACCATATCTTCTATAAAACTTCTTAAATGAGTTAATCAATCTATGAAATCTGTAACCTTGTTGTAATAGTTTGGATATGATAGTAAGGTTACGTTCATTAAAGTCGTCAGGAGTAGATCAGACATGTGCAAATCGTACCAGTTGAGATATATACACCCCGTGTGATGGTGATGCAGGAACGTCACCATCAAGAAAAGGGAAATTAGTTATAGTGAAATCAAAATCTTCCTTTTTATCATAAGTTTTAGTTATAATTTTCCAGAGTCAATCGAGTCAATCAGAGTTTGATCGAGGAATAGGCAGTATTTAGAATCATTGTTTGTTTTATTAAGTTTCAGTTCTTGTGAGTAAATAAGGTCGACATAATCTAAGAACTGGAGATTGTCAATAGTAAGGGTATTTTGACTTTATTTATGCTGATTCTATTTGATATTCAGTTAAGTACTATATGCCTTATGGTGATTTCTGAACAGATTTAAGATTGGATTGGTACTGGATTTGGCTTCCTATTTCGATTTATTTGGTAATGAGTACTTCTTTTGTTAGAACTTTTGGATTACGGATTTCCATATTATTTGATTTTAATGCTGCTGATGAGAGGTTACTCCTTGAAACACGTGTACAGTATAACGAAATTTACTGTTTTATATGCAACTTCGGTTTTTTTTGCATTAAGACTCCTTAGATAGCGGTGTTTCTGTGAATTGTAGATAAAGATCTTACAGTAACTTTTCGTTTTTGTTTTTTTTTGTTTTTGTTTTTGTTTTTGTTTTTTTTTAAGTATGCACATAATTGTGTCAAACTACAACTTCGAAAATAATTGAATTCGTGATAAACTTTGGTGTTACCGTGGGAATACTACCGTAAGTAAAAAATACGTAGTCCTGATCTATGATGTTCATAAAATGAATGATATTTTATATTTTCTGCAGTTCCAGAATAATGCGATGTAGTAAGAGGTATATTTATTGGTGTGAAGTGAAGCAGAAATCAATGTCATGCATGTTTTCCACTTAATATTGTATGATCTATGAATGTTTTTTAGAAACACATGTGGTTTATCCCTATCAAAAGAACCGTATTTCATTATTATTTGTTAGAAATATAACACACATCATTTTTGAGTTATGGCCCTTTGTACAATGAATGATATTGTATGATATATGTTATTGTTCGATTGCAATTGCACTCTTTGGAAAATCATCAACAGGAATGTAAAAATAAATCGTGAAATCCTTTTAAAACATGAATAAGTCATGACATAGAAAAGTTAACTTTAAAACACTGCGGTTGACTATTTGAATTACTGTAACTGAACTTGGTTCTAATCACTACAGCATATGGTAACAACTTATAACAATGTTTCGTAGCGTTGCTCCATGTTTAGCAATGAATTCCGCTTAAACCGGTGCTAAAGGCCGTCTTGAACTTACTATGAGGTATGAGCAAAGCTCATTGTTGAACGGCTCATGGTGACTTTATAATGAAGAACAATCAAAGACAAACGTTGTTCTATCGCTTAGTTTAATCATGTAGTTGAAAAGACTTTGTCTCTTGTGCATTTACTCCATATCCTGTACTTTTTTTATTATATTGAAGTAATTAATGAAAATGTAGGGTTATATACTGAAAACTTTTCCAGGGTAAATCGATTTCTGGTTTGTTTTTATTGGTTGCCATATAATGTAATTTTGCAGAAATGAATTAAATCAATTTCTTTAAAAAACAATTCATAGTACTGTGTATTTAATTTGCTTGGAAGACGTTTCTGTAAGATCTTAATTTCGCATATGAAATTGTTAACACAAATTAAAAAGAAAATTATGTACATTTCTATCTAACAGCATTATTCAGTTAAAACAAACAATATCACCTCTTCGATGTTTAATATTTTATTTCGATTCGATAAATGTCCTGAAACTCTCAAAGGTGAATTAAAAAAAGAACAAAAAAGAGAAAAATCGTATGGCATTTATATCAATTAAAACGAACATTTTCGAAATACAGATATTTGGGGGAGGTTAAAATTAAAATTTGATTATATTTTTAATCATAAACTTCCAAAAAGAAGATAGGATTATTGGTATATAACTTCGTCAGTGACGTCATAAACACAATGAAATTTTGAAGGTAGACGTCTTACCATTTTCGAACTATTTTGGTCATATTTTGTATAGAGGCGAAGCGACTGAATTGCTACGTACGATTTAATGTTTCTTAAATGTAATTCGATAAACCAATTATAGCTTTTTAAGGAGTTTTTCGGAAGGAAGTGCATGGCCAATATTATGTAGAATGAATTACGTGTCACTTAATGTGCCTTGGTTTTGAATGTCGTGTTTTTTTTATTTTTGCGGTTTATAATTTTTTTTCTCCGCTCTTGCTCTTGTTTTCCACACCCTTAGATATTCTACTTTTTTATGATAGTTATTCTAACCATGACTATTTAACAAGCATTCATCGGATTTTTATGGTTTTGATCGCAGGTTTTATGTATTGAAATTGTGAAAAAAATGATTTTAAAAGTTTATCAACAGACAAAAGGGATTTCTGTTACTTAGTTTAAACATATTTTGGATAATACTTGTTGTTCCTTATGTAAATTAAATTGCTTTTTGTAAAGGTATTATTCCTTTTTTGAAAATTTATCTTGCAACAACTTTCGTTCAAAAGTGAAAAACTACGCACTATTTTTTTTTTTGTCGACTTTTTATGCATGACGCTTTCTTTTGTGACGTCACTCCATGCATTCAAATGCATCATGACGATTACTCTAAGGAAGGGCCGTCTATCAGGAGTAATGAAAATGTCATATTGGAAAAAAAAAATTATGGATCATATTGAAGTGTGGTAAGATAGGTTGAAATTATCTGATAAATTTCTTGATGTTTTGTGATAATTAAAAGGTTCACATTTCAATGTCGTCAAGGGGTCATGGCGTCAATTGTCATAATGTTACTCTTATTTTGAGAACACAAGAAAATTTTCTCCGTTCTTTGTCACTTTTTCTCATTTCACCCTATCAATCTCCGTACCCCATTTCCCCTTTCCTCTTTATTTCCTTTTCCAGTTTTGAAGTTCAGACCCTTCTCTCTCAGTTCCCATCCCCTAGTCTTTCTCCGGTCTCTTCAAAACTGAAATTAGTCTATCGTCTCTTTGCATTTATTTACTTGTAATATGGACTTATTTCTCCAATCCGAGATTGAGTGGACGTATTGACAGTGCCAGAGCTTGTGTGTATGTGTTGTTTGGGTGGGAAGGGGTGGTGACGATTACCATTATTTAGGAAAATCGTTTTCATTTCAGGAAGAATTTTTCAGATACTCTCCGGATACTGTGTATGCGATGCATTTTAATTGTAATTGTAACACTGCTTAATGTCTGGGTAGATCTGATTTAGAGCAACATTTGATATTATGTTTTTTGGTTTTTAGCTGATTGTTGGTGTTTGTTTTTTTTATCTATTTATTTTGATGGCAACAGTACGGTATATAAAAAAATAATTACATGAAAAGTTTCAATTGATACGTGAAATATCATTGACATATATTACTACGCAAAAACTGTCATTAATTTTCATTGCACGTGAATGATGTGTTTTTATTTCCGCGGTGTATAGAATTGTTTTTCTCTACCCCCCCTTTTTTGTATGCGAACATGGCTTTAATTTAAAAAAAACACACCATTTGTTGGGTTACAGTACAGAAAGAGACATACCATAACAAATCACTTGGGAAGACATACATTTTAATCCTTTAGACATAAAATGCCATAAAACAGAGTGGAGAGGATTAATCTTTATTACCAATTTTACTTGTAATGTCTTTGAAGTCTAGCTCCTTAATTAGATTTTTACCTGTTAGACAGGAAATGTCCCAACAAAACTAGGGTTTTATTGCCCCAATAAAAAAAGGTTTCATGTCAGAAATTAATCCCAGTCACTTTCCAAGACATTCCCACTATCACAGTGATTAGCTATGGTATGTCTCTTTCTGTACTGTACATGTTTTTTTTTCTTGTGTACATGGCTTGTATTTAAGAAAACGCCACATCATGTGTTATTCTATTGCCAAGGGTTACATATTTTGTTGTTTGTTTGTTTGTTTGTTTGTTTGTTTTTGTTTTTTTTTGGGGGGGGGGGTGTTTTTTTTTTTCTTTTCTTTTCTTTTTTTATTTTATTTATTTATTTATTTTCTTTGTTTATTTTTTGTTCCGGGGATTTGTGTACATGTCTTTTATTTTAAAAAAAAATAATAAATCATTTGTTATTCTACTGTCATGGGTTACATGGGTTTTGATCACAGGTCTTTGTGTGTTGTAATTGTGAAACAATAGTGGTTACTATTGAAACTTATTGTGTGCCACTTCAATCTGACCATTTTTATATTCGTATGATGCCATGTTTTCACAAGGGCTTACACAGACAAACAAAAACATTTAGCCCTCTCAAATAATTTCAGTTTCGGTTACATAGAGGTTGTTCTTTCTCTTAATAATCCTTGATTTAGGGTATATGTACATGAGATATATCATGCGAGCTTATAATTAAAGAGACAACTGATTCACCAACTCCAGCCTCGAACTTAAAACTGAAAGATGGGACATGTCGTCGTCCAAAATAAAAAAAAAACGAAAATTTCAGCTGGGTTCAGACTTCTCGGATGAGAAAATACCGATTTGACTATTTGACTATAACCTTGATTGAAACACTGACAGTATAACTAGTTCAGTCGACAGTGCAGATCATGTTGAGTAATTTTTTTTAATCCTTTGTTCCTTCGGTGTTTTAAAACTTCATATTCATAAAAAACAAAATTAATCAATTTCTAAGTTAGAAATTAAATCCAGAGCAGATTTCCACCCTTTGTGAGTCTTGTCCATTTCTCATAACTGTTTTATATTAAAACTTGATAGAGCAGAAATGAAGGACCAAAACAGAAAAATCAAATACAAAACCACTGCAACAATTGTAAACTCGAATGATTTTTTGGTACTGGTTTTGTCCTACTATTTCGAAATTTTTTGGTTATGAGTTCTAATTCTGACTTATTCTTACTAATTTCGCTTTTGCCTTTTCGTCATATTGGATTCTAATAATGAGAGGTGACTTCTTTAAACATGTGTATAGCACAGCAAAATTAACTATTTATTTTGCCACATGGGTGTTTTGTAGTTTAGTATCCACGCTGCAACTGGGATAATTAACATTGTCATGGTTTTAAAGATCTTTTTATTTAGATTCCATTGGTAATTTGTTCTTTCTCAGCTTTTAAACACATTTTGGTTTATGGATTTCCACAAATTTTGATTTGATCTGCACTGATGAGACATCAATTGTCAAAATGCGCATATGTAGAACCTAAATTTACAGTAACCTCGGTATTTTGTTATTTAAACATTTCCACCTGGATTATAGAGATATAGGGGAGTATCACAGTCTGCTCAACATGAATAGCGGACAACTTAAATTTCACATCTACTTGAAATTAATACTTCTATGTTTCGGGACATTGAAAATCATTTATTTGACAGATTTCTATATTTATACACATGCCTTTTTGAAAATTGTGAATATAGGCCATACAGAGTCTTGAAGTACCAATGGAGAAACAGAAGAATTATTATATAAATACAAAGAATCAATTGGATCTATACCACTACATTGACAACTCTGGACGTCTGAAAACAAACCTTTACGACAAGCGTAATGATTTCGACTTTCCAATAGTGAACTTCACATTTTTGAAAGAAATGATATTCCCACATCTCTGGAATATGACGTGTAGAATTCACAACTCATTCGCTACTGCCTTGTCTGAAGTTTGTAAAGCAATTTTATCAACAGAGCGAAATCACTGTCTAAAAAACTTCATCAAGGGTATGTTCAGTCACTGTTGCAATTGTCATTACAGAAGTTTTACGGTCGTCACCACGATTTGACAGACCGTTACAATGTTCTATACAGCTCATTAAAATTATTGCAGTTGTAGTAAACATGTGTTATGGTCTCATGTCCATTTACTCTATATACTTTCGTAAATTATTTAGTACAGGAGTTTGTCTTTTATTGCAGTGTAGAGTTGGTAAAACAATTCCCCGTGGTAGAGATGTATGCTCTTTTTTTCTTAGGTATGGTGTATTTGTACATGAGATAATATCTCATGTTTACACTTTGTTCAATCATCTGAATTAATGTAAATTCTAAAAAGATAAGGATGAACTCCCTCCATCGTAGTTTTGTCCTTAGCTATATTTGATATTACTGATTATGTTTGGTTATATGCATTTTAAGCATTTTTTGAAATTATGGATTTCCTTTGTTTGGTTTCTAGTGCTGCTGATGAGGAATTGATTTCCGAAATGGCCATACAGCTCATTAAAATTATTAAAGTTGTAGTAAACATGTGTTATGGTCTCATGTCCATTTATTCTATTTCCTTTCGTAAATTATCTACTTCACAAATGAGAATAGCTATCTTTGAGTAGATCCAGAAGTTACCTGGACTGACTAACACCGATTGTGACAAAACCGGACTTTTAAGTGGCAGTGTGACGGGTGCCATGCGTGGAGGACATCATGCTTCAAAGTTCGATGAAAAATAAGAAATTGCAATGTAAATTGAGCTATTACTAAAACATTGAATAAAAAATTCAGGTTTGATTGAGACGTCTCTTCAGTTCAGATAGGTTTAAAACATCTTGAAAACCATTTGTCAAAAGATGGTAAATTTTAATAAGCTAATAAAGAAGAAGTAAGTTAACGTCCGTTCTCGACTTTCTCGGGGAATTAAATTTAATGTCATTGATTTCATCCTCATCATTGTAACTTCTTCCAACTTACTCCGTTTTTATGGAAACACATTGTACCCCATATTTATCCTTGCATGAAATCGCCTCATGGCATATCAGAAGTCATATAAAAAAGGCCCATCATATTAATTTACATGACAACAAGAACATATGTTTTCGAATAATATGTCTATTTGAGGACATCTATCTTGAATTGTAATCTCCAAATGTTACACATGTAATATTATACGTACGTACACTAAATAACACATTAACATCGCCTAAAAACGCCAAAAGTAAGATATTGACAAGATAGAATTAGAATTTATTTGCAGATCATGGACACCATTTCAATTTCTAAAATGTTCGAATGACCTTGCTGTTCAGAAAATTGTAAAATCATTATAGAATCATTTTTATGATAACAAAATACAAGCTGTGATTCAATATACCTACTGCTTTTTCCCATAAATTAAAGTTCTCTCAAACTTAAAAATGTTCAGGACGGAATTAAGACTTTTCTCTAATACATATAACTTTTGTGTTTACACCCAAGCATGTAAGCTAATAATTTTGAAATCATGATACAACATAGTTCATAGTGAATATTGAATTTGTGTACGAGTGATTTTTTTATTTCATTGAATGTTCAAAATAATTATATTTGATTTTGATGTAAGTGAGAACCGAACCGTCAATCCAGGGACAATGTAAACATCGGACACAACAAAGAAACAGATACTCAACATAGCATGGCACAGAAAAGAAAAAAGAAGACACACACACACACACACACACACACACACACACACACACCATGATGAACAACACAGACCAATAAAAAGCCCTGGGTGAGATCAGGTAGTAAAGTCAGATCCGGTAGAGGAAACAACAGTTAAGTTCTGTTGTCATCTGGGAAACAGATATCCAATAGCGGTCCACAAGATAGTGATGACGACCGTAAAACGTCTTGATGACTACAAGTTTTGGGTAACAAAGTAGCCTATTTGTGAGCATCCTGGCTCTATCGAGGAAGTCACTGTAACGAACACAGGCTCTTGAATAACGAATGAGCTGGGTGATATAAAATCCTCGATATTACATCTGTATTAAATGACTAAATACCGAAATTACTGTGAATTTAAATTCTGCATATGCGCATTTCGACAACTTATGTCTCATAAATGCAGATACAATCTAAAAGTTTAGAAGACTATAAATTCAATAATGTAAAAAAACTTATAGAGAACAAATAACCAATATAATCTAAATGATAGGCAAAAATCAGCTAAGGACAGAGCTTTGCATGAGGGTGAAACTCCTTAGTTTTTAACAAAATTTACAAAAACTTAGATATTGTAAGGTTCCAAATAGAATCGGCTTTCGGGTCAGCACCGAAGTACTGACTACTGGGCAGGTGAATACCCTCGGGGACTAACAGTCCACCAGCAGTGGCTTCGACCCAGTGGTAACAAATAACTAAATACCGAAGGTACTGTGAATTTAATTTCTGCATATGCGCATTTCGACAACTTATGTCTTTTCAGTGCAGATAAAATCTAAACGCTTGGGAGACCATAAACTCAAAAATATTTAAAAACTGATAAAGAAAAAATAACCAATATGATGTAAATGTGTAGTCATTTTTTTTCTAAATCGTTTTGTGTAAGAAACTAAAACTTGAGTTGTATTTGAATTACAGACTTAAAAAAAATAAAAGAAATATAATCGCAGATATACTAGAAAAGCGAGTGTTTAAAGTCAGCTACAGTCCCAATTTTTCATTCATTGATGCTGTTGGATTTTTAACGCAAAAAAACAAGTCCATTCATACCTCTGTGCAATTACTTACCTCCTTTTATTGTTAATTTATTAAAGCTGGTTAATTAAGAAATATCGCATCATTTTGTTGTATATGCGAATTTGCTATCATTTATTAATTAACTGATGCATGAAATCAAGAAAAAAATTAGAATTAGATTTCAAAAAAGAATACGAAATATCTACAATGACCGAGAATAACAATCACAGGCCAACACCACAAGGAAACAGGGAACAAATATGAAATACAAACGACAAACCAAAAACAAAAAAAAACAAAAGAAACAAAAAAAAACAATATGACAGCTTAACACAGTACATTCACTAGTAAAAGCCAGTGGCAGGGTAAAACAGTTTATGGTTACCAAAATATTATAAAAGTCGTCACAAACACATCCTTAAGATTTTGTGCATTTCAAACAAATGGGTACAAGGCACCAAATAATTTTGAAAAGGATGCAAAAGTAACAATTATTAGTAACAGTTATCCAATCATCTTTAAAGAAGAGACATACATAGTCGAAATGCGCATATGCAAAAACTAAATTCACAGTAACTTCGATATTTTGTTCTTTATATTCTTATTTCGTTGGTACATGTCACATCCTCGGAAACCAGTGGAATCAACTGAAGTTACTAAGATTTTCGGGGTTGCATGTCCGATTCAATTTTCCATAAATCGACGAGTCAGTTAATCCTAATGTCGACACCAAAACATATCGAATGTGCATCTCCCACTTTAGTTCTAATATTTATTCACATCTTTACTTCATTACTTTGAATTTCTACATCAGTTTTCTATATCAAGTTTATATCCAAAAACAGACATTTCAGTGCCTCCTCTGCAGTTAACAGTAAACAGCATGCCTTCAATTAATGTCGAGTAGTTGTATTAAGTAAGTAAATACATGTTTTACATTTTCAGATCCATGCTTACTACCAAAAATGTGACTACTATTTAAAGAGGGACGGTGGGGCTTTATGTAATTGCGGTGCTGCAGTTCGAAGTGGGGATAGTGTTTTCATTGCAAATTTTTGTTACATTGACCAACGTCAAAACAGATATGCTATTCAAAAGATATGCGATGAACAAGATATGAGAGTGTCTGGTGGGGTAAACAAGTATACGGTGAGTCATTTTGTTGCTTTATGTTTTTCAAAAAAATATTTATCAAAAATGTGTACTGAAATATATATCTTATTTTATAATTTTATATTCAAACAAATGGAAGGCTATCCAAAATATTGCAACTTGAAAGTTGTTTGGATAACAAAATATCGAAGTTACTGAAAAATCAATATACATTAATCAACAAAAGAAACAATATACAGAATTTATCAAATTAATAGTTTAATTTCTGGCAGAAAAGAACTTACTTATATTTAAAATGTATTTTTCGTTGGTATGTAATAATATTATGCCCCAAAATGTATAAGGCCATGGGCTGAAATCAAATTCCATGCACACCCTTCCCCGTTAACATTAATATTACCTGAACGCATAGACAAGACAGTGCCACTTTTATACTGCAACACGCAAAATTCTTTTATTTTCGCCTCAGCCTAAGTTTCATCTTTTAAGCTCTATAATTTTCGATAGATAAGTAAGTTGTACTGAATTTTTGTATCAAATGAAGGTTAATTGAATATTTTTGACCGAATATAAATTTGGGCAGTTTCGAGATTTGTTATACTTTTGGGATGCAGAAAAAGACCCCCCCCCCCTGCAAAAATTGAAAGTAGAAATCTAATTTTTGAATGTTTATTCCATTAAGATTAGAAAAGGTAGCCATTTGATCTAGTTTTTAGCTCACCTGGCTATGCCAGGGTGAACTTTTGCCATCACTTGGCGTCCGTCGTCCGTCCGTCCGTCGTAAACTTTTCTTTAAAAATCTTCTCCTCTGAAACCACTGGGCCAATTTCATCCAAACTTGCCCTGGGTCATCACCAGAGTATATAGTTTAAAAAATGTGTTCGGTTAGTCCGAGGGCCAAACGACATAGCCGCTGTTACTTAAAATAGAACATAGGGGTAAAATGCTGTTTTTTGGCAAATAACTCGAAAACCGTTGCAGATATCAAAAATTTGACAGAGTTAAAATTGTTCAGAATGCCGTCTTAGAGTTATATCCCTTTTTCCATATTTTTTTTTCTAAATTTATGCACTTTTTATTTTTTATTTCAAAAACTGCAACAGATAGAGGTGAAGTGATAATTGGAATAATGTACAGCATATCAAGATCTACATACTCTGAAATTTTGAAGAAAATCCAAAGGGCCGTGTAGGAGTTATTGATTGATTTTCACCAATCTTTTTTTTCCAATGCCATATGGTTTATCGGTTATTTCCCTTTAAATTCTGTGTTCAAATCTTCTTTGGTTAACTTTTCTCTTTTAAGCTTTAGAGAAATTCCCTTTTATAGCTTTGTTATAACAATTATTTTTATTTATAATTAAGAGCAAAAACAGTGTTTTTGTACAAATTTTTACAATTTTTTGCAAAAATACTTTATTTATCTTTACCTTATTATATGTTACAATTATTTTTCTATATAAAATATTTTGTCTTACAGGGAAGTATTTGATTGGCCACTGTACTGTATGCTTTGCTGACATAAATTAGCAAGCAGTTTCTTGGCCTCATAGCCTGCATAATTTTTGTTGTTAAATAAAGCCTTTGATGATAAAGTGGTGACATTAATCTTGAGAATCACAGATGGATTTGAATACAACATGGCATGTATGATGCTATGAGGTGCTGACTAAGTGTTGTGACTTTGGTGCCTATATATATCATCCAACATGGCCATATGTGGGGAACTTAATTTATTACTGGACTATAAAGAAAGAGCACATAAAGAATTTTTTATCTTAAACAACTTTGCTAGTTAGAATAAAACTTAATAACAATGCATCTTAGATGGTCCCCTTCAAAACAGATGTCCCACAAGTCTGCACCTTATGCAAATTGGCTACCAATGGGAAACATAGTTTAATATTGGAGTACATTCAAATATCTTCTTCTTTAAAACCATTTGGCCGATTGGAAATAAACTTTGGCACAACAATTAATTTTCTTTAAAATTGTGTCCCATCCATCCCTTATCCAAGATGGCAGGCAATAGGGAAAATAGTTTGATCATATAACATAAATGTTTGTTTACAAAGTTTGAAAATGAGACCCTTTAACAGAGGTTTATTTGAATTTATGTATTGACCATGGACCAGGTGAGCGATACAGGCTTTTGAGAGCCTCTTGTTATGCATAACCTATCAGTTGTGATACTATGCTAAAGAATAGCACATTTAAAGCCCGTAAAATTTTGAAAAGAACAGTCCATATCATATTTAACAGTAAACTTCATATTATTTTTAAAATTAAAAATGCTGCCTTCTTGAATGAAATCACAAGTACCACAATTCGGTCTTTTACATTTATTTACTGATGGTTCTTTTGTACTGTTTTTGTCATACTTTGCCTTGGTGAGAAGTTTCTTTAGATTTTTACTTTGCCGTTTACTTTTTATGATTTTGCTTTGCCGTATAAGTTTGTCCATCCGTTGGTCTGTTTTTCAAAATTGGTATGTTATTGTTAAGTATCGTGAAGACCTCTGGATTTTTGGGATTAAATGTTGAGACAAATGGTATAACGTCATTGGTAATTGTTTCTCGTTGCTTATATCTCAATTCTTCTTTGTTTAATGATTTTGCTTTCTCTATTCCTCTATTAATTTAATTGTGTGGATTTTGAAGTTTACTGTTAAATATGATATGGACTGTTCTTGTAATAATGTTATATATGTCATAACTTGTAACGGATGCAACGAAAATTATATTGGACAAACCAACAATCTTCGGAAAAGAGTTACCGTGTATCGACAGCAAACAAGGCAATGTGAATGCGAAATGATCCCCCTAAGCAGACATGTAAGAAATTGTGCTCGGGACAAAAAAGCTCTTATTTCATATTTTTCCGTTTTATAAATTTTTCCACGACCCAACAGAAAGTGAAAGAATTATAAAAGAAAAACGTTTTATTGACATTTTTAAACCAAAGCTAAATACAATATGAACAACGGCTTTATTAAAACTGAACGTCACAATATTTATTGTACCGTCGCTATTGACGACGTCGTCCTTAACAACATTTCCCTGAAGATACGTGGAACGTTGAAACCGGTAGGAAAAATGATTATGTGTATTGAACTGTATTATATAGTGTTTTAATATATAATTGCAAGAAATTGGCATTCTTCATTCGTTTTTCATCTTTGTGGAAGACTTGACTTATATATATATATATATATATATATATATATATAAAAGTCTGTCTACAAATTCAGTCAACCTGAAAACTTGTTCATCTCCCCGGATTTGAGAATATTTACGCTATTGCGGGGCCTAAAAATTAAAATACAACGGTCTATCGTAGGAACCCAACGGGGTTTGAATTAGGGAAATGAATATCGAGATTGCCTTCCCACCGAGGGATTTGGCTGTTCTTCGAAAGCACAGATATAACAGACAGATTACCCTGCCCACGCCATCTCTGTGGGAGACCAAAGGGATGTTAAATAGAACGAACTACAAATCTTATTTTATGTGACACTTAAGTATATTAATTAACCGAAATTATAACATGTCTACCGTGGTCCAGTGGTAGCGTGGCAGACTTTTAACTCTTACAACCTTGACAGAAGGGGATCGAATCCCACTTGAATCAACAAAAATTTAATATTTAAGATTTAAAGGCTTAGACTTAGACTTTGGATTTGGATTGATAAAAAGATAGAAAAATACATCACAGGCGGATGATTCAAGTCAAAATGATTAATTTCATTTTTTAAAACAAATTTTGTTCCAATGAAGTACCCAAAATTGCAGTTAATTTATCTTCTGCATATGACCATTTCGACAACAAGTCTCATCAGTGCAGATTATATCAAAACAATTGGAATACCGAATAAAAACCAAAAAAAAAATTTCTAAGTGTCATTTTTGCAAAAATTGAAATAGCCCACATTTTGATAGGGCACTCAGCGTAGATCGGTCCATAACATACCATAAAAACGAAGCACTAATAAGATGTTGGGGTTTTCATCGGTACTCACTCTAATTCTTATTTTAAAGCAAAACAAGTACCATGGATTCTCTTACACAAAGTGAAAGGGAATGCAGACTGTTAGTTAAATGAATTAATAAGCTGTGTATAAATTCAGTCAACACGGAAACTTGTTCATCTCCCCGGATTTGCGAATATTTACGCTAATGCAGGGCCTACAAATTAAAATATAACGGTCTATCGTAGGAGCCCAAAGGAGTTAGAATTAGAGAAATGAATATCGAGATTGCCTTCCCACCTAGGGATTTGGCTGTTCTTCGATTGCACAGATATTACAGACAGATTACACTGCCCACGCCATCTCTGTGGGAGACCAAAGGGATGTTAAATAGAACGAACTACACATTTATTTAATGTGACACTTAAGTATATTAATTAACCGAAATTATAACATGTCTACCGTGGTCCAGTGGTAGCGTGGCAGACTTTTAACCCTTACAACCTTGACAGAAGGGGTTCGAATCCCACTGGAATCAACAAAAATTTAATATTAAAAGACTTAGACTTAGACTTTGGATTTGGATTGATAAGAAGATAGAAAAATACATCACAGGCGGATGACTCAAGCCAAAATGATTAATTTCATTTTATTAAAACAAATTTTGTTCAAATGAGGTACCCAAAATTGCAGTTAATTTATCTTCTGCACATGATCATTAGAGTGAGTATAGATGAAAACCCCCACATCTTGTTTGTACTTCGTTTTTATGGTATGCTATGGACCGATGATCCGCCTGTGATGTATTTTTATATCTTTTTATAGATTTGTCAATTGAATACTGATAAATGATTATTACAAAAGCTTTTCAAAATTTAACTTGGTACTGTTTGAGGGTTAGAGAACTAACACGTACCGTGATTTTTAATTGGTTTTGTCTCAAGGTTAGCAAATGACAATAACCAATCAGCTACCTAACCGATTTTCAAAAACATATTTTCCCCGCTTACTGTGTGACAGGTGCTGTTAACAGAGCAGAACATGCTTACCCTTCCGGAGCACCTGATGTCACTCTCAGTTTCACTGGAGTTCACACTGTGAGTGCCTTTGTTCTGAATGTTGTAGTTTCTGGTTCTTTGCTTTGTGTCTGTCTGGCGGCATTGTTTTTGTGTCTAACGTCATTTTTTTCTGTGTTCTCGTTTTTGCCCTGTCTTTGGACTTCGATTTTTGTGAATTTCACCCCTTTGTTCCTTCGGTATTCTACTGCCGTTGTTTCCAACACAATCAGATTTGCACGAAATATTCATGTAATTCATTCTTTAGCGCTTTCATGGCTGATGCCAATCTTCAGGTGACATTACATAACGACAACGGTCGTTAATATTAACGTTTAACATATTATGACGTTACGGCAATATAAAGGAGTTAAAACTGAATCTTGTTGAACAAGTATGAAATATATTATACAGGTCTTGAAAGAAAAAATATATGCGTCTGAAGTCGATCTCCAGTCCTGTACACCCTAGAACTCTAACTCGGTTGGTCTTCGACTTCAGACGCATATAATTTCTTTCAAGACCTGTATAAGCATATTTACATGCTTATCCTGAGGATTAAAGAAGATTTCCAAGTTTGTCGCTGTTTTGACGTTATATATGAATTTTTACACGACGAGTACTCTCTTCATCAAGAAGATCCTTGGAGCTTATTCCGCCTCTTAGCTGAGTTTTAGGAATTATCAATTGGCAAAAAAACGTCAACTCATCCTGCCCACCTTTTGGAAGATACACAAAGACTTCTCAGTTTCTGTTTTGGTTTTTGTATTCTCATAGTTATTTAATTCATTTCAAAAAGTAGAGTAGAGTAGAGTAGACATTAGGGTAGACATTTAATATGGAACTTTGAATTTTTTCCTTCCGCCTGCTCCAGCGAGATCCATTAATCATGGGGCCAAATGGGGAGGGACAGGAAATTCACCAGCTAATCTCCAGTCTTGTACACCCTTTCTAGGGAGTAATATTTCAGCAGCGGTTTTCCAATTTTTAGATTCGAGTTGCACTGACGAGATGTAAATTCATCGAAATGGGGCCTTATTTGCAACATTGAAATTAAAATGTAGTGTTGCGTGTCACTCAAATTGTAACGGTCAGATTCCTCAGTGGAAAGATATTCTCGATAATATCACATCCTGGAACTCTAAGTCGGTTGGTCTTCGATTTCAGACGCATATATTTTTTTTCAAGACCTGTATAAGCATATTTACATGCTTATCCTGAGGATTAAAGAAGATTTCCAAGTTTGTCGCTGTTTTTAGACGTTATATATGAACTTTTACACGACGAGTATTTTCTTCATCAAGAAGATCCTTGGAGCTTATTCCGCCTCTTAGCTGAGTTTAAGGAATTATCAATTGGCAAAAAAACGTCAACTCATCCTGCCCACCTTTTGGAAGACACACAAAGACTTCTTAGTTTCTGTTTTGGTTTTTGTATTCTCATAGTTATTTAATTCATTTCAAAGAGTAGAGTAGAGTAGAGTAGACATTAGGGTAGACATTTAATATGGAACTTTGAATTTTTTCCTTCCGCCTGCTCCAGCGAGATCCATCAATCACGGGGCCAAATGGGCAGGGACCGGAAATTTACCAGCTAATCTCCAGTCTTGTACACCCTTTCTAGGATGTAATATTTCGGCAGCGGTTTTCCAATTTTTAGATTCGAGTTGCACTGACGAGATGTAAATTCATCGAAATGGGGCCTTATTTGCAACATTGAAATTCAAATGTAGTGTTGCGTGTCACTCAAATTGTAATGGTCAGATTCCTCAGTGGAAAGATGTTCTCGATAATATCACATCCTAGAACTCTAACTCGGTTGGTCTTCGACTTCAGACGCATATATTTTTTTTCAAGACCTGTATAAGCATATTTACATGCTTATCCTGAGGATTAAAGAAGATTTCCAAGTTTGTCGCTGTTTTTAGATGTTATATATGAATTTTTACACGACGAGTACTCTCTTCATCAAGAAGATCCTTGGAGCTTATTCCGCCTCTTAGCTGAGTTTTAGGAATTATCAATTGGCAAAAAAACGTCAACTCATCCTGCCAACCTTTTGGAAGACACACAAAGACTTCTCAGTTTCTGTTTTGGTTTTTGTATTCTTATCGTTATTTAATTCATTTCAAAGTGTAATGTAGACATTAGAGTAGATATTTAATATGGAACTTTGGATTTTTTCCTTCCGCCTGCTCCAGCGAGATCCATCAATCACGGGGCCAAATGGGTAGGGACAGGAAATTTACCAGCCAATCTCCAGTCTTGTACACCCTTTCTAGGGAGTAATATTTCAGCAGCGGTTTTCCAATTTTTAGATTCGAGTTGCACTGACGAGATGTAAATTCATCGAAATGGGGCCTTATTTGCAACATTGAAATTCAAATGTAGTGTTGAGTGTCACGGGGCCAAATGGGTATTTTTTTTTTCGCTTTTGCATTACTGCAATACAAAGAAATAAAAAAATCAGCAGTTTTTTTTTTTATTTAATGAAATATTTGATTTTTCTATTCTCAAATCTTTTAATTGTGTGCTTGGGCATTTTCGAATAGATGAATTGTTTACTTTAACTCCTGAAATAATTTTCCAACATCCAACAGTTCAAATACAAAACAGTTAACAAAATTAAATATATTTGCCAATTAACGAACATACCAATGGTAATTAATGATTAACGACTACACTATTGTGACCAAAGATCACAATCTTAAAATCGAGGATCCCAACTTTGCAACCGATGACGACAACCTTGCGATCAAGGATCAAAACCATTACAATCAAATATGAAAATCTTTTGATGAAGGATTCCAAACATGCGACCAAGGATCACAAGCGAATGATCAAGGATAACAATCTTGCGATCCAGGATTTTAAAGTGTTTTGATAATTCATCGCGAATACTGCTTTGATCGATAATTGCAAGACAAATCAATCATTGACTGCAGAGTAATCACTAGGGGATTGCAAAATCTGCAAACTTTAATTTTCAGAGTCCTGCAATATCACTGCGTCAAAGACAAAGTCGAAAAAATTTTGACTTTGGAATTGTTTTATGAATGTAGTTGATAGAATGGGTAACTAAAGTAGAATTTGATGGCTGTCGGTTCGTAAAAGATTGATCAAGTGGAAATATAGTCAATAAAGGGATATGATGTAAATACAAATAAGACAAAGTCGCTACAAAAACATGGTAAACCAAAGCAATTTATTATTGTTCTTCATGTGCTTGTTCTGATTTTACATTCATAAATAAAAAAGAAACTATCCTGATTTAATAACAAACGTGTAGTTGATTGGTGAACGTGTATGATAAGAGGAAACATAGTCTATGATTGACTGCCGTTTTTGTTAACCTCCGACATTTAATTACGTTTTATATATCTGACAACAGATTGAGACAATGTCAGGTACTAAAGTTGTGTTGGTGTTTGGAGAAGTGACGAAACCAGGGGAAGATTTTTATGGTATACATACATTTCAAGTCATGGCATCAAGTTTAGACCGCGAAATGACAACTGGCTTATGTGGATCACTTAATGATAATGCATCGGATGATTTAACACCGAGACATGAAACAACAGCTGTGGGTGATCCTGAGAAGTTTGCGGAATCTTGGAGGTAAACTTCAATTTCCTAAAGGATATATGTGTGGCGGTAAAAAGTATGGTTAATAGCTTACATTTTACAAGCACATGATCAGGCCCTATTTAGTGGCTGCACTGCTGTCATTAACCTAACAATGAAATGATATTGACTAAATTCACATGAGACAAAGGCTCTACAAATACAAATACAAATTGACTCTCTTTCTCCACTCTGCTGTTGCCTAAGTTTTCTTTGCAAAATTATTTTAAATAAAAAAAAAACACATGTAGAATTCAAGCATTAGGCTCCTCAAAAATCTGTTTGAAATTTTTTATTCCCCCCATTTATTATTATTATGAATAAATGGAACTACAAGGATTAAGATCAATATCAATAAGATAAGCTCTACCAATTCTTCCTTACAGTCACTGCATTCGAGAAATAATAACACTTCATTTTACCTTCAGTTTCGATAATTCATTCGAAATTATCGGTTTTTATCACAAAGCGAAATGTCTTTAATATCATCAAAGCTGGATTCTTATTGGTTAACGGGAAACTGAAATGTAAATAGATAATTGTTTGATCTTTTTTGCAGTGAACGTAAGAAACACAAGGCACAAATCATTTTTTTGTGAGATTTGATTAAGATAAGCATGACACACAGTCTTTTAATAAATGGAATAAAAGTGACGGGATATGTTCAGTTGGAATATATATACCAATGTGCAGATCTAACAATGTTGGGCTGATTTTCAGACGTATATATAAATAATTTCAACTCTATCCGAGTCTTTCTCAAAACAACATAGAATATAATGAAACAATAAACTATTTACAAAAACTACACTACAAAACTTAATTTCATCAGTAAACTACATGTCGGAGACTGAAGGCGTGACCTCAATTAAAGTGATGTAAATTTTGTTGTTGTCTGCTCGTAATTTTTTATAGCAAAATTTCTTTTTTAAACTAAGGTATTTATTGATCTATAATCCTGATGTTTAGACTGGGTTTTAAACGATCAATCCAGTAGCTTTCTTTGGATCTTCACTGGTTTACATTCCAGGATCTATTTTGATCTATTGCGATGACTTCCATATTTTGCCAGTTGTGATTCTGAGTATTAAAATGGATTGCAGTGGCCTGGTACTGATCTTTGTTTTCGATATGGTTACGGTGCAAGTTTATGCGAAGATTGAGCGCATTTCCTGTCTCACCAACGTATTGTTCTTTACAGACAGAACATGAAACCAGATAGATGACATGGGCGATTTACATGATAATTGTCCAAAGATTTTGAAAATATCACCGGTAGCTGTACTTTGAAAAGTTTAAGTCGTGGAACTTACAACGTCTATTCCGACATGTTGTAAACTGGCCTTTCTCGGCTGAAGGTAGTTTAGCTCTGACGAGGATGTCTTTCAGATTCTTGGGTCGGCGAAAAGATACAAGTGGGGGTTCAGGGAAGAGGGCTTTCATTTTGGGTGACGTATGGAGAACAGGCATACATTCGCGGGATATTTCTGACAGGTGTGGCAGGGATGGAAGGTAGTTACCCACGGAATACGAGAATTTTTCTTCTTCTTGCCTCGATATTGTAATAATTGAGTTCGATCAATTGATGACACTTTTTGAATTGTTTTTTCAACATCTTTTTCTTTATAGCCTCTGTTAACAAGATGTTGTTTAAGTTCTTTGCTCCTTTGTTTAAATGTTTGTTCTTGTGAGCAGATACGGCGTATTCGTGTTGAAAGACCATACGGTACCGCATTTATGCAATGTCTTGGATGACAACTGCTAGGGAGCAAATAAGCGTGTGCATCTGTTGGTTTAGTATGTAAGTCAAAATCAATTTTTGGCCATCTACAAGTGTAGATGTTGTATCGAGGAATGTATTCGTTGTTTCTGAGATGTTTACGGTGAACTTGATGGACGGGTGGTAATTATTAATAAATTCAATGAATTCATCAAGGTGTCTGTCCATTTCCAACATCAGGAAATGCGAAAAACAAGGTGAGATCTTGTGTCTGTCCATTTCCAGCATCATTAAATGCGAAAAACAAGCACTCCGTAATTTAGAAAAGAGAGAGGATATTGTAATCAAAAAGGCAGACAAGAGTTCTACTGTAGTTGTAATGAATAGCAGGAAAAGATGTAAAAATATGTACAAAATTGCGTTATATTTCAGGTCTCCGCGACCCTTCTTCAGACACATATCGACTGACGAAAGATGTGCAATCAGTCAGACGCTGTAACAATTTTTCTCAAATACATAAACCAACAAAAATTTTTAATTTGAATTTGTATCTGTAATAAACCAATCAAATTAAATCTTCAGAATCTATTTCTTATCAAAATATTTTTCTCGTTATGTGTTTTACTTATAAGTTTTTGAATTCTTTTCATTAAGACCATCAGGCTCAAGCGTTCTTAACTGAAACATCCAAAATTTCTCTTTTTTTTCTCCTTTCTTCCTTGTCCCATTTGGAATTCAACTCGATGATTTTGAATGTTACCTCATCGAAAGAGTGTCTCAGATGTCGTGTGAGTGGACAATTCCTGTTGTTTCTGAAAAACGATCTGTGGTTGTTGAATCTGAGGTTAAAGTTGTCTTCAGTTTCTCCCACGTATTGAATTTTACATGCCCCGCACGTAAGAATATAAATTAAATTTTTTGATTTACAGTTAGAATTTGTAAATATTTTGTTACTTTGTTTTGTAACAGAGCTGCTGAAAGTGTTTTTGATATCAGCAGCATCTTGTCATTCCACAGGGAATAAAGCACCCTTGATCTAACTTGGTCAACGTTTGTGCTTTATTCAAAGTTGATGACACCAGTATGTCTTTCAAGTTCCTAGGTCTGTTGAATGAAACAACAGGGAGACAAGGGAATATTTTATGCAAGCTTGGGTCATTTTCGACTCGGGTCCAATGTTTTCTGACAATAGCATTAAGTGTTCTTATATATATATATACCGCTGTACGCAACTAAGAACATTTACATTTCGGGCATGGGCTGAAATCACTTTCCGTGCACCCCCAATTATGATCCAGACCAATTTTTTCAGTCCTTTTATATCCCCTCTTCAAAATAAAACATGTTAACACGAATATAACCTGCACGCATAGTATAGGGCCACTTTTATAGTACACCACACAAAATTCTTGTATTTTAGTTTAATTCTTAATTTTATCTTTTAAGCATCATAATTTTTATGTAGATAAGTTAGATGTACTAAAATCTGGTATCAAATTAAAGCTTATTTAATATACTTTACCATGAACACAAGTTTGGGCACATTACGCTGTTTTTGTGATCTGGGGATGCAAAAAATATACCCCTCCCCCTGCCAAAAATAGCGAAAATGACGATTTTTTTTTAGCTTTCAATTCCTTTCAGATAAATAAATCTCATCATTTGATCTAATTTGTATGCCTAATTTATCAGTTGTGATACAATGTTGAAAAATAAGACCATTAAAGTCCTTAAAACTTTGATTTTCGGTATAAAATTTTTGAAAAATCGAAATTTTCGGAATTTTAGATATTTTCACAATTTCGTCTTTTCTAATTTCTGGATCGTATAAATTTGAATATATATCTAATAATTGCCAATGCAATAATGATTTATGATATGTAAGCAACAAATTACGTGAAAAAAATTTAGAGTCAGCCTTATTGTGGGATCAGAAATGCCAAAATTAGCACCCCCTTAAAATTAAGAGAAAATTTAAAATATTCGGGCTCTAAATGATAAAAAGATAATGTCTAATGCAAATATTTGTGTGTATTTCACTAAAACTGACATGCAGAAGCCCATTCAAACTTTTAAAGGGGTCTTTTTTTGGGCCATTCTGCTCGAAATTTTAAGAAAATGGGAATTTTCCGTTTTTCAGAATTATTGCTAATTTGACTTAGAGATGTAAAAACTTTAAGAATTTGGTATCTAACGTAAATTTGTTGATAAAATATTGTTTCACAATATCTAAGCTATTAGAAAGTATGCTTTTGAACATTTTAGACTAACTAAACTCTCATAAATTACAAACATATTACCCCCCCCCCCAAAAAAAAAAAATCAACACAATTTATTTCATTTTATTCAGCTTGAAAAGCCTGAGCATTGTATAAAGGTCCAATTTATAAAATAACATTTCACAGAGACTTTCATATATAATAAATAAGATCATGCGTGGTTTATGGGCAGTTATACAACAATTAAACTTTGAATTTTGTAACATTCAGAAATGCTGAAAATTCCCGTTTTTCACGAAAATCGCCCAAAATATTCAATTTTACCCATATTTTCTGCGTTAAAATTGCATATTACGATATATCGAATGCATTTTTTAAAGAAAGTAAAAATATAAGAATGTTTTACTCATATATATATACAGACAGACATATTTTTTTGCATTGTTTTAGCATCATTTTCTTGGGGTAGGGGTAAAATTTTCGGTATTTAGAGTTACATTGAACCCCCCCCCCCCTGGTTTTTCTACACATTGTTTTAAGATAAATTATATATCTCCAAGAACAATGAATTGGCATACCTGCAGATAAATCCTCCAGATTTGCCACATTTAACTATTTAAAAGTAAATTTTGGACAAATCTGAAATGCTGAAAATTTCGATTTTTCATCAATTTTGTACCAAATATTGAGTTTAATCTGAAAAGTGGGACTTAAAATGACAAATTATGATAAGAATAATGCAACATTTTATATCCAATGCAGACTTTGCGGGTTTTGGTTATTTTTATGCGAATATAGACAAAAAAATGACCACTTTAGGGTGAATTTGTTGGAGTAGGGATAAGATTTTAGGTATTTAGAGTCACATTAAACACTCTTTGCTATTCTCAACAATGTTTTAAGACAACTAATGTATCGTACAGAGCAATTCTCTGTAAGCATTTACACTTTTGTACAGGGAGTGTGGCAAGCATAGTCACAGAATTGGATGAAACTTGGCCAGTTGATATATTTTCATGTCCATAACAAAAATCACAATAGTTGAGTGCACAATTATCCTCCGTTGCCATGGAAACGACGACTTCTATTTTTCGCGCCAAATTCCACTAATTTTTAGGTAAAATGAGGTATTTAAAAGCCATTATACTTCTTGTACAGGAATGATAT
>MJUU01046554.1:129672-141177 GCA_002080025.1 Modiolus philippinarum | reverse complement strand
GCTCTTGAGAGCCTCTTGTATTCTTTTCTCGTATGCACCGAGACAAGTTACCTACATATATTTCAAATTTCAGATTTTATACAATCTAAGGGAGATGTTATTCGGATATGATTCTGAAAACGCTGATCTGGCTTTCAACATCATTGCATTTATTGTCAAAAGTTTTCATTTCTATATATGTAAATGAAAGAATGAAATACAGACATTATGTGTGTTAGTGATGTTAGAAACAAATGAAGGATAAAAAGTCCAGTTCTATTTCAGCTGTGTTAAACTTTCTCAGTACACGACCAAATCGTTTCGCGTCAACAGATTTAATTCTGAGACTAACAGAAATGGATCTTACCCGTGTCAAAACTTTTCAATTTAATGATTAGTTTTTATTCCCCAGCTTGACTTGCATCTTTTTCGGTTTTTTTGGAGGAAACGATGCTCTCAGAGACCTATTAGCCATTTCCGGATTTACAATCGGAATTCCAATGGGCACAAACTGTGCACCTCTTTTAGCCGATTTGTTTCTCCACTCATATGAAGCTGAATTCATCGAAAGGCTTCTTCAAAATGAAGATAAATAAACAGCTGCGCCAAGTCGCATGATACGCCCGTCGTCACCCTTCAAAGCTTTAAGTCATTTAGGTAAGGGTTTCTCAATTCAGAAACACCTATAACTGCGTAATTAAGCTTGATATTTCTTTAAGAAATTCATCTGCAAAGTTTGAAGTGAGCTGATCAAAGTATTTATCAGTCAAAGCGCGACATGTAAAAAATTGCCTTAAAATTGACAAATAAAGTTCCATAACTCTTGCAAGAAAAATCAAAATTTCACGAAAAAGAAAACAGATTGTGAGGCCATCATACCCAATACTTCTACAAAGTTTGAAGGGAATTGGCCTAAGGGTTGTCAAGTAAGAGCGCGACATGTGTGACAAATTGCCTTAAAATTGATGAATAAATCCCATAACTCTTGCAAGAAAAATCAAAATTTCACGAAAAAGTATACAGATCGTGTGGCCATCGTACTCAATACCCCAACAAAGTTTGAAGCAAATTAGCCTAAGGGCTGTCAAGTTAGAGCGCGACATGTAAAAAAATTGACTTAAAATTGACGAATAAAGTACCATAACTCCTGCAAGAAAAATCGAAATTTCATGAAAAAGTATACAGATCGTGAGGCCATCATATCCAATACCTCTACAAAGTTTGAAGTGAATTGGCTGAATGGTTGTCAAGTTAGAGCACGACATATGAAACGCACGGATTTAGGTAAGGGGTTCTCAATTCAGAAGCCTAATTAAGCTTGATACTTCTTTAAGAAATAAATCTGCAAAGTTTGAAGTGAGCTGATCAAAGTATTTATCAGTCAGAGCGTGCCTTGTCAAAAATTGCCTTAAAATTGACAAACAAAGTTCCATAACTCTTGCAAGAAAAATCAGAATTTCACCAAAAAGTATACAGATCATAAGGCTATCATATCCAATACCTCTACAAAGTTTGAAGTAAATTGGCCAAAGGGTTGTCAAATTAGAGCGCAACATGTAAAAAATTGCCTTAAAATTGACAAATAAAGTTCCATAACTCTTGCAAGAAAAATCTAAATTTCATGAAAAAGAATACAGATTGTGAGGCCATCATACCCAATACTTCTACAAAATTTTGAAGGGAATTGGCCTAAGGGTTGTCAAGTTAGAGCGCGACATGTAAAAAATTGCCTTAAAATTGACAAATAAAGTTCCATAACTCTTGCAAGAAAATTCAAAATTTCACGAAAAAGTATACAGATCGTGAGGCCATCATATCCAATACTTCTACAAAGTTTGAAGCAAATTGGCTTAAGGGTTGTCAAGTTAGAGCGCGACATGTCAAAAATTGCCTTAAAATTGACAAATAAAGTTCGATAACTCTTGCAAGAAAAATCAAAATTTCATGAAAAAGAATACAGATTGTAAGGCCATCATACCCAATACTTCTACAAAGTTTGAAGGGAATTGGCCTGAGAGTTGTCAAGTTAGAGCGCGACATGTGAAATTTTGCCTTAAAATTGACGAATAAAGTCCCATAACGCTTGCAAGAAAAATCTTTCCTTAAAATTGACGAATAAAGTACCATAACTCCTGCAAGAAAAATCGAAATTTCATGAAAAAGTATACGGATCGTGAGGCCATCATATCCAATACCTCTACAAAGTTTGAAGTGAATTGGATAAATGGTTGTCAAGTTAGAGCACGACATATGAAACGGACGGACAGACGGACGGACAGACGGACGGACAGAAGGACGGACAGACAATCGGACATTGGTATACCATAATACGTACGTCATTAGACGGGCGTATAAAAACTGGCCCAGTCCTTTAATTTCAGCTTCCGTTATATGGATTATATTCTATCACTAAACAAACCTCGCTTTGGTGATTGTCTTCATTTTATCCATCGCAAAGAGCTCGAAATTAAGGATACTATAGATACTTCCACATCAGCCTCGTTCATTGACCTTCATCTTGAAATTGACAACAGAGGTACACAACAAACTAGGCTATTTGACAAACGCGATGACGTCACTTTTCCAATAGTCAACTTCCCCTTTCTTTGTAGCAACATTCCAAAAGCACCGGCATATGGAGTACACATCTTCCAACTCATTCGCTACTCAAGAGCCTGTGGTCGATAAGTGACTACCTTGATAGAGCTCGGTTATTTACAAATAGACTACTTAAGGGCAATAGTTTCAGGGGGAGATAATAGCAAGCACAAAAGAAGGCAATGTTTTCCGGGAATATGACGTTGAAAAAATGTAACGTCATTGTTTTCGAAGAAAGGTAATTTGTACCTCCAAGTTCGGCGAACTTTTTAGGGGATAGCCCATGGGAAATCTATCAAAAGTTGCATATTTAATGATTATCTCGGAAACGGACTCGGTGACCTAGACTGTTTTTGAAATTTCTGAGTAGCATATTATTAAAGGTACAATATCAAAATTTCATGAAATCGACAATATGAGAAGTTTTTAAAATATTGTAAAATTGAATTCGTAATGGAACTTTTGATGCTACTTTTACAGTTAATAGTGCTACATACTCAGTGGTTTAGAGAACTAGAACATACATGCTCTTTATTTTTCTTAGATATGGTGTACTTGAAATGAGATAATATCTCATGTGTACACTTTGTTCAATTACTGTTATCTAAATTTATGTAATTTCTAAAACCCACCATCGTAGTTTTGTCCTTAGCTTTATTTGATATTACTGATTATTCGGATTTTGTTTGGTTTATGCATTTTAACATTTTTTTGAAATTATGGACTTCCTTTGTTTGGGTTCTAGTGCTGCTGATGAGGAATAAATTTCCGAAATGGCCATACAGCTCATTAAAATTATTGCAGTTGGAGTTAACATATGTTTTATGGTCTCATGTTCATTTACTCCATATCCTTCCGTAAAATATTTAATCATGTCAAATTTATTTTTCTGTAAATCTTTAAAACCTTGGCTTTGTTTTTCAGTTGATTTTGTAGCTATTACATTGAAAATCATTCCTTCATTATTTTTCAAGCAAGAACTTGATTTTTCTTTGAGAGACGCAAAAATGATCGATGTTTAACCATTATTTCCATGGAAACAAGACCGGTGACCCAATATTTTCTTAACATTTTTGGAATCTTCGGTATTTGTTTTACAACATATCTAAAGGTTGTGAAAATGACAATATAACATGAAACTGTTGGATATGCCCTTAAGTAAGGGTATGTTGCCCATAACTTGAGGTAATCACTACAGAAGTTTTACGGTCGACATCACTGTTTCCCAGATGACAACAGACCTTTCTCTTTGCCACTAAAGTTTGTTTTTCCTTTACCAGATTTGACTTTAATACAAGAGTTGACTTCTTCAGCACGGCGGGTGTCTCATAAGAAGCAGGAGATGCTTACTCTACTGGTGCATCTGATTTCACCCATAGTTTTTTATTGGGTCCGTGTAGTTCATTTTTGTATATATGTGTGTTATCATCTTCTTTTCTGTGCCGCGCTCATGTTGTGTAATTATTTCTTTGTTTTTCCGACATTGCCATTGTCCTTGGATTGATCGTTTAAGACTGACGGTTCGGTTCTCACTTACTTTACACAAAAGATTCATTATGTGTGGTCCTACTTCTTAAAGTCGACATGAATTCTAGTCGTTTATCCACTATGTGTTGACCTGTCATCTGATCATTAAATGCACTTCTCAGTGAATATAAACTTTGGTTTCTTCACATTGAATGTGTGATTAAAGAAAACAGACTTTTGACACCAGTATTTTTTTTACAAACCTACAGATGCACATTCTTATTTTGATTATTAATCATATCATCCTACGACTTTCAAAGACGCTATTTTGAAATCCTGATTTATGCGGCTTAGACGTATTTACAGTGATGACATGGAAGTAGACTCAGTGTCTACAATTTCTCGAAAAGACTAAAAAGAGAAAAGACAACAGCGAAAGAGTACATTCAGTTCTAATTTGCCATCATCACAATGTCGTTATACGATAAATTTAGTGGAGAATGAATACAAAATTCGTAAAGGTTCCACGGAACCTAATGTCTCGCCCGCTCACTATATTATCATTATTATTTGGCGTATATTTAGATGAGGGTGCTAAGTAGAACTTCAAGATATAACTGGTCTTTGAGACTTTCATACCAAAATTGGAATCAAAAATCAAAAAAAAAATTGTACAATGACATAATGTAGATGTGCACCTTCTATTTTAGAATTTGATTCGATTGATTTTTGGAGTTTCCCTTACCAAACCTTTACTTGCCCATTACATTACTAGTGGGTACCCATTTCTTATCCGCTACTCCTCCTGAACCACTGAATATATTTTCATGATACTTTAACACAGTCTTTATGACAAAATGTAGATGTGCACCTCCTATTTCAGAATTTGATTTGATTGATTTTTGTTTTTTCCTGTAGCAAAACATGGACTTAGCTATTACATTACTAGTGGGTACCCATCTCTTATCCGCTACTTTTCCTGAACCACTGAATATATTTTCATGAAACTTTAACACAGTCTTTATGACAAAATGTGGATGTGCACCTCCTATTTCAGAATTTGATTTGATTGTTTTTTTGGAGTTACCCATACGAAACCTGGACTTGCCCATTACATTACTAGTGGGTACCGATCCCTTATCAGCCACTCCTCCTGAACCACTGAATAGATTTTCATGAAACTTTAGCACAGTGTTCACGACATAATGTAGATATGCACCTCCTATTTCAGAATTTATTTGATTGATTTTATCTATTCTGGAATCAAATGGGGTTGTGGGGGGTATTAATTAGTGAGCTTTGCTCACAGTTTTTCTAGTTATTTGCAAAATCAAGGGCACATAAAAGGTACACTGTATGTATATTACATTAATTACCGGAACACAGAGCACCCCATTCTTCACAGCAATAGCCACAGGGGGGCTAAATTAAAATTAAAACAAAAACAAAACCAAAATGCCAAACAGATTTGTTGTATATCAAATATGAAAAAAATCAAGGATTCATATTTTGATAGTAAACAAATGTTGTTTTTTTTCTATTTCTGGACCAATTCCAATGACAAAAAATATGTACATATTCATTTGATCGTTCCTTTTAAATATCGTCTCTATTCCTTAGATTTTACCTTTTAGATGCCGTCTCTTTTCCTTAGATTTTACTTTTTAGATGCCGTCTCTATTCCTTAGATTTTACCATTTAGCTGCCGTCTCTGTTCCTTGGATCCTTCCTTTAAAATGTCGTCTCTTTTCCTCAGATTTTACCTTTAAGACGCCGTCTCTATTCCTTGGATTTAACCGTTTAGATGCCATCTCCATTCCTTAGATTTTAGTTTTCAGATGCCGTCTCTATTCCTTTGATTTTACCTTTTAGATGCCGTCTTTGTTCCTTTAATCTTCGTTTTAAATGTCGTAGATTTCTTTAGATTTTACGTTTAAGATGCCGTCTCTACTCCTTAGATTTTACGTTTTTGATGCCTTCTCTATTCCTTAGATTATACCTTATAGATGCCGTCTCTGTTCCTTTTATCCTTCCTTTTAAATGTCGTCTCTATTCCTTAGATTTTACCATTAAGATGCCGTCTCTATTCCTTTGATCTATCATTTAAAAGATCGTCTTTATTCATTAGATTTTATTCGCGATTCCCCTTTATATATATTTACGAAAGGATATGTAGTAAATGGACATGCAGACCATAACACATGTGTTAACTCCAATTGCAATAATTTTATGTATAAAAAATATATGTATTTTTCGTTAACAGACATTTTAACATTTCCAGTACTAATGTTGTTCTTATTTTCTCCTGCTTTGTTTCTAATAGGTCTCATAATTTTCACATTTATCTTCAAATTAAACTCGACATCGCAATTCACGACAGGTAGAGGAGGAACACGAGTATTTGACAATTTAAAGTTTTGGAATCTTATCTAACCGCTATTACTCGAATATTAGCCGCGAAAGAAAATACGACACAAAATACGATAGAAAACGATTAAAAGATGCATTTTTTAAAATTGCAAAGATATGGCAAAATACTGAAAATTCGAGACAAAAAACAGACGAGAAATAACTGTATTTTGAGTCTAAAAACCTACCATTCTAAAGTTTTCAGTTTAAACTTTAAAGATAGGCATTGTGTCAGTCATCAAAATAATGGTCTATACAAAATTACAAAAGTTGCATCATTAACAGTACATTTGTTATGCTGCACACTCGTTTCAAGGAATGCCTCTTATTGGCGACTTTCATACACGGAATGAAACCTCAGTATATTTAGGGGCTTGAATTTCAATAAAATATATATAAAACGCTAGGAAAATATTCAAGCCAGACAAGTCGAAATACTGGGAACCTCTTGTCAGGTAGCAGTGGTATCGATACAGTGGGTTTAAAACAAGTTGTCTCATAAACAGCCAATTTTGTTCTACGTTACACGTGTTTCAAGGAGTAACCTCTCATTAGCAGCATGAGTATAAACAAGATAAGATATGGGTAAACCCATATCCAAGAATACTCGATTGTTCAGATACCCGCCCAATTTTGAAAAGGGTCATTTTCAAACAAACAAACAAATAACAAACAAACAAACCAAAAAAACCTAACAAACAAACAAACAAAAAACGAAAGAGATGCGTTTACATTATGATTTTTTTCCATTTTTATAGATTTAGTTTCTTTTGATTCTTCTTGTCGTACGCTTTCAGGATCGCCATTAGCCGTTACTGTTTCTTAGCAATATGGAACGGGGGGCAAAATTGCACCTGTCCTAGATAATACAGTCATTTTTTATTTGATTTTAATTGAATTTAATGCCTGTCAATAATAAAAACACTAATTTGCCAGACATTTGCGGACATGGATGTCCTTTCTATTTCAGTTTTGTTTTGCTGTTTGTTTTTTTTCTTTCACAATTCTAATTATTTTTGTAAATAATAATAATATGACTTTTTAAACATTACACTTTTTTCAGATCATAGAGTGAACCAATTATATACAGAGCGATTAAGAATTTTAAGAGAAAAGACATGACCATATCTTTTATTTCTAAAATTAACTGATATACGATGTATATCCATAATGAAATATTTCCGCTCAAACTATGTTGCTTTAAGTTAAATGATCCTAGTTTTTTTAAAATATCGAAAAGCTATTCGTAGCTGGACCCAGGTTACTAACTGACTTTTTGAACTGATTTATATTTTTCGGGTATCCTAAATCCAGGAAAATTGAAACTGACATGCCACTCCAAAAATTAAATGGGAGTCACTTCCGCTCGTGTTGAGGGTTAACACATATGTATCAACGAAATTTAGAAATGGGTGGTATAACTCAAAATGTTACTGTTGGAGCCTGTGGAAAATTAATTGGTGTTCTGTGCCCAGCTCAGTAAATAAAAATCTAAAAATACACCTCATTTGCGCTATTTATATCGGCCAGTTCAATACTTTTTAACAATTGTAACAGGACGGGGTAGGCGATCGACCAGATTTGACCTCCCGGGACGTGCAGTATTTCGCCCTAGATTCGAATACACAGAATAACTGCTATGAGTTCATGACTGAACAAAAAAAACAGTTCAACATTTTATTCACAAATGTACAACCAAATCCAAATAAGATCATCCAAATAGAATCAGAAAAGAAACAGAAGATTTAAGTAAACCAAAATAGTTATTCGCATTGTGTTTGGAATTTAGATAGGCAATTCAAATCGTAATACCAAAACTGTTGCATATGCAAGTCATTCTCAGGTGGACTCTATAATGTGTCCTACGAGACTGTCTATTTCTGACTGAATTTTGAATGGGTGTAGAATATTAATTCTCTGGCCCGTAGCGAAGTAGAATTGCAAATAAAGAGGTGGAATCAAAGTTAGATATATTAAGATTCAATTTTTTTTTTAAAAAAAGGTAAAAAAGAGATGATTAAATTTTCAACTTTAAAGACAAAAATAGATGAAAGTAATTATAAAACATATAAATTTGAATAAACATATTAATTGTCAAAATAAAATAAAGTTATTTATGTTCAATAATTGAAAAACAAAAACAGTCCATTCAAAGGTAGATAATCACAGGCACATCCATTACACAATTAATAGACAATCAGTAATATGTCCGCCTTATACTGAGGAAACGGTAGTGTATGAATATTTGTAGTCACGAATACATCGCTTCAAATCATTAGTAAAAATAAATACTCTTCTTAAACTATGTACATTCAGATAATTGATCTAGGGCGAGTTAAACTGATAAAAAGTCGCCCAACACCGAACTATTTCCAACGCCATGACTTTGTAATCTATACCCAATACAATTATATACTCTTGAGTAGATAGTATGCACTGATCGAGTATATAAAAATATATGAATAGAAAGAAGCGGTCCTTACCAAAAATATCAAAAAGATGCCATAAATACGTATCAAGTGTAATGCAGAGTATTTTATGGGGTTAGAATTTTTATAAAAACAGTAAATGTCTAGAAAACGCTTGGGATTTTTTTTTCTTGTGAAACAAGTCTAACTACTATAGATTGGTGTATATCCTCGGGGACCTCTTGTTTAATAGCAGTTCCGTTGAGTTAGGAGTCTGAAAATACAAAATTCCCAAGTTGTATCATAAACAGTAAATTTTGCTATGTTACTATGGTTCAAGGAGTAGCCTCTCATCAGCAGCAGTAAAATCATATTGTATGGAAATAATGTGGAAACTTGTTGCTAACCAAGAGCCTGGGTTCGTCATTGGTGTATGGAGCTCAATAGCTAAATGGTCATATTAAAGTTCACTTAGTAAAATACATTTTTCCTAAATCGATCGTCCTGACCGACATCAAAAACATTTCCTAAAGATAAAAGACATCGACAAAGGAATAGATTTTATAAATATTGCTGGCATTCTAAATGATCAAGAAAAAGAAAAAATTCCTGGCTATTTCGAAAATACAGAACTTCCCATCATTTGTTACGTATACAAGAAACCTAGCCGGCAGTACGTCTTCAATTACAGTAAAGTTTGTAAAGATATAAACATTAACAACTCTGTGCCTGATACATGAAATTGCAACAATTCAAAATATGCTTATGCTCCTAGCTCCCATGTCATCACAAGAGATCTCACATCTTGCAGGACAAAGAGCTTATGAATTTTTTAAAGAAAGGTCCAAAATATAGGTCACCTTCTAAAATTAATTGGAAAGATTATCGTAACACCACCCACGACTCACTTAAGACTTATTGTAAAAACTGGGTTAAACGTGAACACGTTGACATAAAATCTTTGGATTCTTTCTTTAATGCTATTATGAAAATTGTTGATATACGAATTAAACAGTTTTAACAACATTTCCGCCATGACAACAGAAATAAACCCACCGTTTCTCGCATCCAAATGAAACTTAAAGAATTTGGAAAGGAATTTGTTTTTGTCCCAGCTGATAAGGCTGCTAATAACATCATCATATTATATAGAAGTACTCCAAAAAGAAATTACCAGTTCACATACTTTTCAATTAGCCCAATTAACGGAAAGTTAATTACAAACATACATTTTCTAACAGCCACATCTTTACAGGCTAAACCTGATAGTAAAACAGTTCCAACTATGTACTGGGTTCCTAAACTCCACAAAACGTCATATAAATCTAGATTTATTTTGTCATCTAGTCACTGCTCTACAACTAAAGTTTCTATTATACTCACTAATACTTTGACTGTTATCAAAAACCTAGTTATAAATTTCTGTAACAAAGTATATGAAAAAGGTGGTGTCAATCATTTTTGGAGTGTAAAAAATTCATTGGAAGTTCTCTATAAATTGAATGCTTATAATGCCCCTTTTGAATCCCTTGAAAGTTTTGATTTCTCTACCCTCTATACTACCTTACCACATAATCTTATAAAGGAAAAGGAAAAATTCAGACGCCTTATTCAATGGGCATTCAAAAAATCCGATTGTGAATATATATGTTCTAATTCCTTTAAAACACATTCTAGTAATACAAAACTAAAGAATTCAACTAATTGGACTTGTTTTGATATGATTTCAGCACTTGAATTTTTACTTGACAATATATTCATTCGTTTCGGTAACTGTATTTATTGCTAGGTCATAGGAATTCCTATGGGTACCAATTGTGCACCACTTATAGCGGACCTCTTTTTGTACTGCTACGAATCTCAGTTTCTGACAAACATAAGCAAAGACCCATCTAAACAGCACTTAATTGAAAAGTTTAACAACACTTTCCGATATTTGGATGATATTTCAACTTTAAATAATGACGACTTCAATACGTATTATAAGGACATCTACCCTAAAGAACTTACTTTGAATAAAGCCAATTCTGATAACCATCATTGTCCGTTCTTAGACATCAATTTTGATATAACGAATGGTAAATTAAATACTAAAATTTATGATAAAAGGGACAATTTTTCTTTTCCTATAGTTAATTATCCATTTCTGGATGGCGATGTTCCATTAGCGCCATCATATGGTGTTTACATATCTCAACTTGTTCGATTTGCTCGAGTATGTAATAAAGTTTGCGATTTTCATGAACGGAATCTTTTCATAACTGAAAAACTATTACATCAGGGTTTTCGTTATCACAAACTAGTTAAAACCTTTACTAAATTTTATCATCGATATAAAGACTTAGTTCATAAATACAATGCAACCTGTAAACATCTAATCAAGGCTGGTATTTCACATCCCTTATTTTACGGTAATGTTTTACATAAGAGTAAAAAATACTTAAACTCGCCCAACAAACTTATAAAACCTTTAAATCGTCTAATTCATAAGGGTTATAATTACGGTATTGTCGTCAAGTCATTACTAATGGCCTTCTTTGGAATTAACATTGATTTTTTGATAGGGTCTTTGCATTTTAACTAAACACATTCTAAATTTCTAAAATCTGTATTGCATGGACACGGGTTATGTATTCCGGTATAT
>MJUU01046554.1:98203-118446 GCA_002080025.1 Modiolus philippinarum | reverse complement strand
TTTTTTTTCGAAAAAAAAATATTTTGAAGCTGATTTTATGTGAAAAAAATATTTTTGCTGCAAAAATGATAAAAAAAATATTCTGAAGGGGCTTTCTGCCCCAAAAAATAATGCTTGTTTTCAAAAAAAATATTTTGTTTATACTAGTAAAAAAAATAAACAAATTTTCTGTCCACAAAAAAAACATAACCCCCCCTTTTCAAGTTAAATGGTCGGTCCCTTACTGATGTACTTTGTCATTTTACACATAATTACAGGCTATGCATTTTACTTTAAAAAGGCTCTAACGGAAATAATGACTTATCGTCCGGTGACATGTTTTGACGCGGACCAGAAATGACGCATCAAATTTTATTTGTGACGTNTATGATTGTTAATTATTGTATTTTTCAGGTTTTTACCGCAATTTGTTCACCGGCTAATTAAAATAGTACATCCACACTTGGGTTATATTTTGAATTGGGCCACCGAACTAGGTTATACTCGCTGCGTCCGGCTCAGTACACCAGAAATGACGCATCAAATTTTATTTGTGACGTATATTTCTTCTACTCAAATAATGACGTCATTAATGATTTTATTTTCATTGATATTGAATTGTAAACAGATTTAAAAAGTTAGATTTTCTCTAAGGTCTGTCAAAATAACAGATATAAGACTTTTCCATATTTCACACAACATTTCCGTTTTTTTTAACAACAAAAAACCAACTATCCGCAAAACATTCAGTAAATATCCATATAGACGTCAACAGACGAGCCAAATGGGCCCGCTCCTCTCATTGATATGTTTTTTTTTTGAAATTCAAAAACCTTTCATCGAAACTTGTTTACTACGTTGGAGAAATTTAATGTAGAAGTAGAATCTTATCCTATATTTTGTTTTCAAGAAGCATGCAAGTTTTTATGCCATGTTTGGTACGTACACGTTAAGTCTTCTGATTTTGTACGTTAAGTGGGTGGTAAAAGATATTTGTGTTCCAAGTGTAGCTTTCGCGAATCGTAGTGTAGCAATGAAAAAATTAATACCCCGACCCTAGATTTGAATGATATCTACTAGTAACAGATCACCATTAAAATGGCACTGATGATTGAAAGTTTTTAAACAGAAAAAAATGACCATGATCTTAAATATTTGCATTCAATTATCGTCATTGGTCATCAAATTTTAAGAGAATCTACAAAATGTATATAGTTTATGAAATTTCTAAATGAGATTGAGTTTCTACGGGGTTTCCTAAGTGCGTCATTTCAGGTCCTTTTGATGGCGGTGATCAGAATTTGGTGATATTTAATCTTTACTTTTTACATGGAACACCACAAATTTTGGATTTTTATCGATTAGTGTTGTACATGAATTTTAACAAGTAAACGGCATGTAGCATTACGAGTGTCAATAAAAATTAAACTAAAGCAGAATATATCCTTATGTGCGTCAAAACCGGTCACACGGGGATATTAAACTATAATACAAGTATTAGCTATCCAAAAAAACTAGTCTGACGTCAGTATTCTTTTACCTAGATTTTGTTTGATGATTTACCAGAATTTCTTAGCTTCATATGCGTAACGGTAAGATCACATTTATTAACTTGCAGTGATATTGTATAATAATAATAATAATAATAATAATAATAACAATAATAATAATAATAATAAAATCTTTATTAAATGTGGGTAACACAGTAAGTATAAACTAATCTTCCCTGAGGCCCTCAGCAGGTGCGAACTAGATCCTAACTTTATTATTGACTACGTCAGCAGTTTATGTGTATTGTCTAAAAATAGTGCAGGGGAAAGTACATAATATATCGTCAATAGACGAATTTCCAATTTCGTTTTATGAATGAATTACACCGATTGATTATTGTGACGTAAAAATTTTCCGGGAAAATTCACCAACTGGAAACTCGTCTACAATTTCCTGAAGTAAAACTGAGTTTAATAGACGAATTTCCAATTTCATTTTATGAATGAATTGCTCCGATTGACCTGGGGTCAATCGGAGTAAATTGCGTCACGTAACATTGTGACGTCCGATAATTTATATTGTGACGTCAAAATTTTCCGGGAAAATTCACCAATTGGAAACTCGTCTATAGTATCGGTCAACCATGCGAAAATCCCGATTTTAGACCTAATAATAATGATGACATTGTTTCACAAATAAAGGGGACGTAGAGGGGGATACGTCATGTATCATCTTTGTCTTTGATCTGAGCCTGAGGGGACGGATATCCCATCCCTAACCTTCTTCCCTTTCTTTTTCCCCCAATCTCCCCTTATTCGTTTCGTTTCCATTTTCTCCTTTCTGTTGCCCCAATCTCCAAACTCTCCATTTCCTTTCTCCTGTCACACCACCACTTATTTCCTTTCTCTTNCCCCCCCCCCCCATTTCCTTTGGCCTGGTCCCCTTTACCCTGTTTGCCCCTGCATATCTACATACATACAAAGGCGATACAAATACTTCTATTTTTAATTCTAACTGAAAAAAATCAGAAAGGGAGATAATCTATCCCCCCACCTCCAGGATAACCATTTTTCTTGCATGTAGAGTAAGGCCACAGGTGAAGGATATACATATAGGGATCACTATCCGTAGTCTCATGTTTGTCTGTCCGTCCATCTGTCTGTCTGTCCCTGTGTATGGCTCAAATCCGCATCTCCTCCTAACCCGCTTGGCACTTTTCAACCAAACTTGCAAGCATGCTTCAGTATACATGTATATTGAAGATGTGCACCATGCATTTTGTTTTTTTTTTCCAGATTTTACGCTTTTTTTGGGGGGGACTTTGTCATTTTAGCTGATTGGAGTCTTGAGGGTAAGTCTCCATAATCTGCAACTGACCTCCTCAATGGCTTTGTATTTTTCAACCAAACTTGCAGGAATGCTTCAGTATATGTGTTTTCTTTATTTTTGTTTTTCCATATTTTATGCAGTTTTTTGGACTTTGTCATTTTAGCGTATTTGAGTCATGAGGGCACGTCTTCAATATACCTCCTAAACAGCTTTATATTGTTCAACCAAACTAAATGCAGGAAGTTTTTTAGTGTATATTGCAGATGTGCACCATGCATTTTGTTTTTCTTTCTTTTAATTTGATTCAAGAATTCCATATTATCATTGAATTTGCACTTGGGTTATAAAGTCTTAGGGTATGCCCCCATTATCCTCAACTCCTCATAAACAGCCTGTATTTTTCTACCAAACTTTGAAGAATGCATGCTTCAGTATATAATGTAGATGTGCAACATGGACTTTGTAATTCTATTTCAATCACAGGGATTCTTAAATATACATGTATATATAGTAGAACTTCGATGGCTCGAACTGCAACAGCTCGAACACCATGGATGTCTCAAACCCTTTTTCTGGTTCCTTTTGTTCAAGTTTCAACATAGTTCAACCTCGATTTCTCGAACACTCCTGTAACTCTAACTGTTTTCATTGGTCTCTTTGGTGGTCGAACAATCGAAGTTCCGCTGTAGTTCAGAGGACACGTGTGTTCCATGGAACACCGGGTCCCATGCATTTTTTTCTTTATTTTTCAAAATAACAATTTTAGGTTCACTTTGTTTTGATTCCTGGAAAGATTGTCTCAAGAACAGGAGATGTCATTTTACACAAACTATACTTTGCCTGTATAAAGTTTTATGTTTATGATATCCTGCATCCATGACATATAACGGGGTGAATCAAAATGATTCTTAAGCACCTTCCCCTGGTGTCTTTTGCAGTATTGCAATTATATACCACATTCTATTAAAAAAAACATGGCCGCCATGCTATATTGTCATTATAACATGGGCTTGAGTTGTTTTTGCAAATATTTTATCCCGAGCGTTAGCGTTGTAATGACAATATAGTATTTGGCGGGTATGATTTATTTCGATTCTAATATGGAAATTTCACCCATTTTATATCCGAAATAAACAAATTTGACTTTTATATAGGAACGGACGGACCCACTTGGGGGGGGGGGGGCGAACGGACCTGTTACCAGAATGTATTGCTAACCGAAATTGCATGATATTTCAGTAGCCACCTGGGATACTGGCTTTGAAATTTAGTAGCCCAGGTTAATTCTTAAATTTCACTCATAATAACCACTCCTGTGAAAAGGCATTTAAATTTTTTGTCAGCCCCAAATTGTCCAACACTAGTCCCAATAGGTCTAGCTAGTACCCAGTACAGAAATGTCAGAGTCAGTACCAAATTGTACAGGTACCAGTATGTCAAGGATTTAGGAGAAGGGCCATGAAAATAGGAAGACCAGGAGATAGGAATGATGAATGAGAAAAGGGACTGGAGAAGGGTCATTAAAATCGGGAGACGGCGAGAAAGGGGAGGGGTGAAGGGAAAAGGGACGAAAGAAGGAAGATAGACACCTCCCCCAGTTCATATCTTTACAAGGAATTTTCACATTGTTGATTACCTAAATCTTTTTCCTTTCCTAAGTTTTTGTCTGACTTTAAGACACGGTAAGATAGTGCGTTCTCTATCTCATGTGCACGTATGGCATTCTCCACACATGACAACTCGTAGACAATGTCAGTTGAGCAATTAGTGACCGACATCGTGTGCTATTGTCAAAATTGGCGCATTTGTGTTCCTCGTACACAAATATTGATGACGTATTAATTATAAAATAAAAACCGTTATCGGGATTAATTCCGTACGACTGACTGGTTAGGATCTAGTTCGCACCGCAACATAATTGATATTCATTGTCGTAACCTTATATTAATCAAATGAACACGTTACACTTTACTGACCGTCATGCAATGCAAAAATTGGACGCTTTACCGAAATGCATTGCGAACATTGACGCCTTACCGGAATTGCTTTTTCTGATTCTAATAACGCCGTGACGTCAGACAACAAAAGCATTGCTTTTGTTATCTTTAAACTTGAAATGAATCAATTTCTTAGAATTAATTCCAGGCCGATAAGTGAGAAGTTTTAAACAAAAGAAATAGAGTTTTTCATTAAACGAAACAAAAAAGGTCTACTAAGATTGTTTTCCGTAGTTACACATTCCAAAAAGTTATTTCTAATTAGAAAATTTAATGATTTTTTAAATTGTGTTTTTTATTAAGGTAAAGAAATAATGTAAATGTTTGCCGTTTGGTTGTAAAGTTTGTAATTAGTGTGTAAATTGCGGTTTAAGTGGACTTAAGTGGATGTCTATCAATTTGGATTAATCAAATATACATCTCCGGATTTTCTCCAAAATTGGCATACTGATTCATAAAGAATTGATCAATACGTGTGCAAAATTTCTTTTTCGCCCTTTCACGCAAATTAATTTTCAGAATAAAACCCCAAAGTTCGTGAAGTCTGCTACAAAACTGGATCTACTTTTAGAAATGAAATCGTTTTTACCTATATATGTCATGATTACAACTTAGGGACCAGGTGGGGGGGGCTATGGTTTTTTTCTAAAAACATATTTTGGATCTGATTTTATGTGAAAAAAATATTTTGGCTGCCAAAATGATGAAAAAAAAATTCTGAATGAGGCTTTCTGCCAAAAAAAATAATGTTAATTTTGAAAAAAAATATTTTGTTGATACGCGTGCAAAAAATAAATAATTTGTTTCGCGCGAAGCGCGAAAAAAATTTTCTGTCCAGAAAAAAAAACCAAACCCCCCCCCCTTCAGGTTAAATGGTCGGTCCCTTAGAGTCAGAGCCCATTCGGGTAATCGTTATTTGATTTTTTGTCTACAGTTTGTTTTATTGTAATAAATGGAACAGTTAACATTCGACTACCGTTCCAAATATATATTAAGATACAGATATCTCGAAACATTCCATTTCATTTCGTATAATTTAACAATAATGGGGTACATTGATCCCTGTGAGTGCCTTGGCAGTGTAACATTTACCGCCAAATAATGAACACAATGGAAGATACCCCTTTAATTATACCTGGTTGGAAATATACATCTTTGAAATCAATTATTTCATATTTTCCCTTCCAGATTAATCCTTTGCTATCTTTTAATACATAAATTGTGTCCGCCCCCGGTAATTTTTTGCTTTTTGATAATATTTTATTGTCGCAAAGTTAATTTTAGTATGGTCGCAGTAAAGACATTCGACATGGACTAAAAACAGTTGAACGTGCAATAACAGACAAATTGTTAACTTTTATTTTGTATGAGGTATAAGCAAAGCTCATTGTTGAAGGCCACATATGGTGACTTCAAGATGAAGAACAACAATAAAAGCGTTAATCCATTGCCTTTTAACATGCAATTACAGAGACTCCGTCTAGTGTGCATTTACTCCATATTCATTCATTGTTTATTGTGACATCAATGATACCTTGATGAAAGTGCATTTTTTTTTGTCTTGCAACAGGATTTACATGAACATTTTACAAATTCATCTCCACTACCTAATAGATTGCAATCTAGCAGCTTCACGGACACTCACATCTTTATCAATATTAATACAAGTTTCAAAGAACGTGTTAGTGACCGTTGATGTAAAAAGATCTCTGCAGACGACCAAATTATGTTGCGAGATGGAATGATGATTACATGTATTATTATTATTACTATTATTATTATTATTATTATTATTATTATTATTCATTTTAGCTCACTTTTATGCATAGTTCTCCCATTCGCAGCAGTTGGTTAAATGTGCACGAGAATGTTTAACCAACGTGCGTTGTTTAAATGTGCAAGTGACTTTTTAACCAACGGGCGTTTAAATTTAAGCGAGAGATTTCCCGCCATTTTCATACATTTCATAGGAAAATACATTGTAATTCTCATTCAGATAGTTCGTGAGTTAAAAAATATTTTTTCCTCTCGACAGTAAAATTTCGCTTTTAGCTCGCATGTTAAAAGTCGAAATTTACTATCTCGAGGGAAGAAATGTCTGTAACTCACTCCTGCCTGAGGGAGAAACTACATTTAATTGTCTCCTATGAATACTTGGTATAACGACGGTTACAGTGTCACTAACTTGTAAAGTGCGTTAAAGTTGGTTACTGCGTTCAACCAGTCTATCAGCCTGTTTTGCTATATTGGAACCACTGCCATGTCTTTTCCTCCTTTTTGTCTCAGTTTTGAGACAAATATTACAATATTCTTTTTCTGTTATATCTGCTTTAAATGTGCTTCCACATTGACCAAAAACACTTTCAAATTCAAGTTCTGCAACATTTTCTCCAACACAATGATCAGATAGTGCCTCTAATTGGCTATTACAATTAGCAGAGGTATCACTTAATCTGTTCAGATCCTCCTCTTCTTGTAAAACATGGAATAATTCTCGGGAAATGGGAGTGAAAACTTATTCTTCTCTACGAAGACATCCAAGCATTTCCTCATTTGGGGAACTTTTGATAGCTGAATGATCACGCCGATTCTTTTGCAGCTAGATAAACTTCATTCCTGTCCTCGGTACACATCGGAAGATAAGAAAGTGCTTTATATATTACATATATGTGGGATGAAGAAATTTTATGTTTTGTTAAAAGAAATTTCAATTGTACCTCGGTCTAGGCTACTCGAGCTAGGCTACTGACCTGGAAACGTCCTCAAATGACCTTGGATAAGCTTCGGTCATTAAATTACCTTCATCTTTGTGTTTACTGTAGTGGCAACCATATTGTGAACTGAGTGAAATACGATATCTGAATGGTTTAATATATTTAAATATAGGGTTATTGTCCACATATTTCGGTGCTTAACATACAAATGTAAAAAACAAAAAACAAAAACAAAAAAAAAACTTCACATGAATTTTGGTTGTTTTATTTATATAATATATATAAATTTCATATCCAGTGATCTCATCTCATACGTTGAAAAATAATTGAGAAAATTAAAGTTTTAAAAGCGTGCACACACGTGGTAAGTTTACAAACACTTCTGTCGGTTTTATAGTTAAAAGCTCATGATGTTTGGTTTGAAAGATGTTTTTCATGAACAGTTTAAATTGAAGCCACAAATTTTGACGAGGATATATCAAATCCGCTTTTTATGACTCTAGATAGCCATTAATGTCCTATTTTCTGATCCATTCAATGTTGATGTCTCATCTTGTCATTTTTTTTTATTTTTCAATATATCTTTCAGCTTGCATTCAAAAACATAAAGTTGAATAAAATACACGGTTAAAAAATTAAGAGATTTATATGGGAATGGACACAAGATAATTGCTGACTTTCTCTTGCTTTAGCATGTCATGAATGTCATGAACAATACATTGTTCTTGCAGATTAAATGTTTGAGTTGTACTGCAATCTATTCAAAGCATGTTGTCATTTATCGACGATTATTATATTTTCCTTATGAGTGCTCTCCCTACGTACTCAGAAGCGTTTAGTACAGGCCTGTAAAATAAGATATACATGTATCTTGTATTTGAACATAAGCAGGTGATTGTAACATCCAGATGTAGCCTGCATAGGTAATTTGTAGGCACTTTTGCAAAAAAAATGAAAGAAGAACCACTTTTAATACTGCAAAAAAAGGCATTCACAAACAAAGATATAGAGGTGAAATGAAATACTAGTACTAGTAAAACAATTGTAAAATGTAAAGAAAACAGCTGCTACTTTTTTTATTATTTATTTTTTTAATATGGTTTATGCACAGTTGACGTTGCTAGGCAATTAATTATTCCACCAATGATATATGTAAAAAAAAATGGAAAACAGAAAACACCTACAATGGCTGAAAATTATAATTCATGCCACAATCTGCTAGGGAACTACACAGGAAAAACACTAGTAAGGTAAAAGACAAACGTAAACAACGATAGGAACTCGGGACAGCCGGGCTTGGTATCGGCACTAGCACAAGCCAGCGGTAGGGTTAAACCGGTTTATTGGTACCCAAACCTCCCTTTTATCTGTCTCGTTTCCCCATAGTTGAATAAACATACGAATAAAACCCAATACAGGTAGACTACTAACTCCACGACCCCAATCTTGAAAGGAGAGAAAATGACAATACGTAATTTTGAAAGATGGGTCAAGGAGTGCTTGCCGCTACGCTGCCGGCTAGCTCAAGGAGCCTAGTGTGCTGGTAAAACACACGGAGGAAAAATTAAACTCAAAACTTCCGGAAAGGGTTTGGTCAAGAATCATCATATATTTCAGCAGACATCGGCAGTATCAGTTTTCATGTCACTAGATCTCAAAGCTGATTTAACGGATGCAAGCAGAGTATCTTGTCGATATCCCATATTACGTAGAATGTAAATACGTAGAATAAGAATGTAAGTTATGTCTCGGCCTTTCTGGATCTTTAATCAGTTTCTTGCATTTTTTAATAACATTTCCGTAAAACGAGGATTAGAAATATCCCTAGAAATAAGCTGTTTGCGAGAAACGCCATATTTAGGTATCAAATGTTCATATAAAAACTACTGAAATGTATTCAACAACTGAGGAAATATGTAACCCTGTTGTAAGAGTTTGGCTGTGATAGTAAGGTTACGTTCATTAAAATCGTCAAATTTTAATTTGTACAAAACTATACACAAATTATACTTTGGATTTTCAGTTTGTACAAATCACAATTTGTACAAAAGTACAAATCACAATTTTTTCATAATTAGCTTATACAAATTATAATTTGTACAAAATTAGCCTCAAAATCACTTATAACTTGGACAAATCTTACATTATTTGCTCAACTTTATTTGAAATGATGAAATTACAGAAAATTTAATTCAATATATATGTATGTAATAGAGCACATAAGATAATTTCACTAAATTTGTGCAATTAATTCATTAGCCATAAAGATCGCAATGAACTTCATGATAATAAAAATGCACACGTGAACATATTTGTTATTCGACAAATTGTAATTTGTACAAACATAAAATACAAATTATAATGTGTACAAAATTACAACTTGTACTCGATAAATATATGTTTTGTACAAAATAAGCTTAAACAATTTATAATTTGTACATTATAAGCCCCAAAATGACTTATAATTTGTACAAGACTTAAGTTATTTGCTGAACATGAAAGTAATGAAAACATGATTTTTTTAATGATAAATCACATATTCACTTAATTGCACTAAATGTTGTATAATTATTTATAGGTATGAAAATTATGATCATGGCAATATAGAACCATGTTCAACCAGATGTTTTACAAAAAATTCCTGAAAGTTCGATGTATTGCAACTTAACTTATTCAAAAATCATTTGACAATCGTGATTTCGCTGTATTGCTTTTTATTTCCTTTTGAAGCTGTGTTCGAACAAGTTTTCGTTTGATGTAGAAATAATTAAAATATCAGTATTTTTAGACTGTACATAAGAAATCAAATTTAATAACCCAAAAGCAGCTACTGTTAATATGGACTGCAAAGTCAATAAGGAATACTACTGTTTATAGTCAATGTTTAAGGTTTTTCTATTGGATATCACAAAACATATTGAAACAAAACTTTAAATAAGCTATTGGATATCACAAAACATATTGAAACAAAACTTTAAATAAATATAGCTGTATTTCATGGCAACACGTTCTTGTTTCATTAAATTTTATCTATTGTACAGATGTCCCCTCTTAACGGGTGCCTATGCGGCCGCATTTCAACTGCGCGAATTAGGGAATTAAAATACCTTTCAACTGCGCGATCAAAGTACCTTACAACTGCGCGAGTTTTTTTACCTGTAACCTTCAAGGGGAAATAAGTAAAAAAAAATTAAAAACAAATATTTTTTAAACAAAATTATATTATTTTGAATAAGGTGATTGAAAAAAAATGCAAATAATTTTATAAAGACTAAGTTCACAGGTTTACAGTGATGCGACAGAATATAAGTCCCATTATAATATTTGTTCCAAAGGAATATATATTACACAATATTTTATAACAAATATAATAAGATCCTGTCCAAAACAAACCTTCCACCTCACCGCGGTGGGCAGGGGAAACATAAGATATTGGTATGCATTTATTTCAGAGATTCCTCGAATAAATGTCTATGAATACTTGCTGGCTGACGGAACAGGTGACCTGCAATAAAATTACAGGTTATTTACAGGTAAATTACAGGAAAAAAACTCGCGCAGTTGAATTGTGTTTTCTCGTGCAATTGAAAGATTATTTTCGTGCAATTGAAAGCCCGATTCGCTCAAATGAAATGCGCCGGCCTATGCAGAAGGACGAATAAACACATAAACGTACAACACTTCAACTGATGCCACCTATGAAAAATAGAGCTTCGATCGCTCAAAATGCAGTAGATCGATCACGCCCAAAGATATTTTCAAAAAATGTAGCCCCAAAATGTTCAATTTCCAACAAAGTTCTAACTTGATAGTTTGAACAGCACCCTTTAACTCGAACTGTTTTCATCAATTACTTCGACGGATGTTGGAACCACGGAAGTTTAACTGTCGAATGACTAATATGTTCATATTTTACGAAAGGATATGGAGTAAATGAACAATTCATGGCAAAAATTCAAAAAGACCCTTCTTAACAGCATTTAGTGGATAAATTTAACAATACATATAGATATTTGGACGATATTTAAATAATCCTGAATTTTCTAAATTTACAGATGAAATTTATCCTGCAGAAGTTACTTTAAATAAATCCAATAGCAGCAGTGATTATACTCCTTTTCTTGGTCTTGATATATCAATAAATCAAGGAAAGTTAAACACTAAGGGATGATTTCTCATTCCCTATAGTCAATTTCCCCCATCTCGACGGCGATGTTTCGTTGGCCCCTTCTTACGGGGTCTACATTTCACAACTTGTTCGATATGCACGAGTATGTAGTACTGTTTCTGACTTCAACGACCGAAATCTTTGTCTCACTGAAAAATTTCTGCATCAAGGGTTTAGATATCATAAATTGATAAAAACATTATAGATACATTGACTTATTAAGAAAATTTGGTTCCACATGCAGGGCTCTTATACATCAGGGCATTACACATCCAAATCATTTACAAAACGCATAAATTCAAAAATTGTCCTTCCAAACTTATTAATCCGTTGAACAAACTTATTTATAAAGGATATAAATACAGCATTGTTGTTAAATCTTTACATCTGGTTTTTGTTGGCAAAAATATTGATCATCTCCTAAATGCTTTACACCATAACTAAATTTAAACAATTTTTCATATTGGCAGTGTTTGGCATTGCACAATATCATGTTCTTCTTTCATAATTGATGATGTTGTTATACCAAATCTATTTAGAAATATTTCAATTGAAATTTCATATGTAAGAAGGCTTGATATCATAGTCAACGGAAATTATGACCTTAGCTAGCTGTCAGTAACTGCGAGCATTTGTCCGGACAGTATCTGTGTGTATTGTCTTCATGTTTCATGTACTTCATTGTAAGGGTACTCGTCTTGATAAGTTGGACTTTTTTCTAGTTTGATTGTTACTGTGACTCTTTTTGTGTATTTATTTTTAGCCATTCACCACACGTAGGGGGAGGGTTTGGATCCAAGAAAACGAGTTTAACCCCACCGCAATTTTTGCGCCTGTCCCAAGTCAGGAATATGTTGGTCATTGGCTTGTCCCTGTCTTCTTATAACATTTTAGTTTCTTGATATTTGGGTTATTGGATGTGGTTTGTTTCCATTGATTTATTCACTTTTTTACCTTTTCGGGGCCATTTAGGGCTTACTATATGGTGTGAGGTTCCTCACTGTGTTGAAGACCATATGGTGACCCCCAGATGTTTTGTTTTGGGTCGTTTTAACCTGGATATGGGATGTTGTCTCCTTGACATTTACCCCATTTCCTTTCTTTTTCATATGAGACCATAAAACATATGTTAACTCCAACTGCAATTAATTTAATGAGCTGTATGGGCATTTCGGAAATTAATTCCTCATCAGCAGCACTGCAACCCAGAAATAGGAAATCAACGATTTAAAAAAAAAATCAAAAATGCAAAAAATCAAATGAAACCCAAACAATCCGTTATATCAAATATGGCTTAGGACAAAACTACGATGGAACGAGTTAAACCTTGGTTTTAGAATTTGCATAAATTTAGATAATAGTTATAAACAAAGTGTACACATGAGATATAATCTCATGTACAAGTACACCATATCTAAGAAAAATAAAGAGCATACATCTCAAACACGGGGAATTGTTTTACCAACTCCACACTGCATTTAAAAGACAAACTCCTGTATTAAATATTTTACGAAAGGATATGGAGTAAATGAACATGAGACCATAAAACATGCGTCAACTCCAACTGCGATTAATTTTAATGAGCTGTATGGCCATTCCTCGATCATCAGCAGCACTAGAACACAAAAATAGGAAATCAACGATTACAAAAAAATCAATAATGTGTGCATGTGTGCATTTTTATTGTCATGAAGTTCATGGCTTGCTCTGATAATGATTTTATGGCCAGAGAATTAATTGCAAAAATTCAGTGAAATGATTTTATGTGCTCTATTACATATACATATACATATTAAATTATATTATATTTTCAGTAATTTCATCATTTAAAATAATTTTAGCAAATAATGTAAGATTTGTACTAATTTGCCTGTCAGATCATTGATGAGGCTTCAGTATTTTTTACAAGCAATACGAGATTTCTGAGTCGTGTTCAAACCGGAATAAATTTCTAATACTATTAAAAAAAAATCAATACACTGATAGGGAATCACTAATTAATGAACACTGTTGAGCTAAGGGTGGTTTATATTGAATCAATTGTAGCGCTTCAGGTTAATTGTTTTTCGTCAATTAAAAAGTTAATGAATTGTCATGTAGGAACGATTAAAAATATAACTTCAATCTTATACATATTTTTCGTTTTACGCGTTATTAGTCAAGAATCCAGTCATTGCGTCTAACTGGTATTTGAGACGATCGTTTCCGCCTTCAATTACACGAGAGTTCCTATCTCGGAAGTCGCTTATTAGTGTCACTGAAATGTTTGTCGGAAGTGTTTCATGTTCACATGAGCGTTTTAGAACTCCGCTATCGTCAATATTGACAGTTATATGCACAGTGAAATTAGCATGGCTTTGCTTATATAATTTCTACTTTTAACTATGCCAGCAGCTGATTGGTCATTTAGTAGAATCTAAGCTTAAAAGTTAATTAAATGTTTCAAAAGATCAATTACCGAGGCTTCATTCCGTGTATTTCACTCTGTAGATGTCCTTGGTACTGGCTTTGGCCTCTTATTTCGATATTTTTGGTAATGAGTACTTCTTTTTTTACTATTTTTGGATTACGGCTTTCCATATTATTTGATTCTAAGCTTAATAGTTAATTAAATGTTTCAAAAGTTCAATTACTGAGGCTTCATTCCGTGTATTTCACTCGGTAGATGTCCTTGGTACTGGATTTGGCCTCCTATTTCGATATTTTTGGTAAATAGTACTTCTTTTTTGACTACTTTTGGATTACGGCTTTCCATGTTATTTGATTCTACTGCTGCTGATGAGAAGTTACTCCTTGAAACATGTGTACAGCATAACGAAATTTACTGGTTTTTCATGCAATTTGTTTTTTTTGTTTTTTTGTTTTTTTTTTACTTTCTTATGTAGCTAAACAATATCCAACTGGAAAACAAAAAATAAAAATGCGTTCTGCCACTTGTAAAAATTTTATGCCTTATTTCAAATGCCTGGTACTTAAGCGTTTCTAGAACTTTGAAGAATTCAATGTTTTGATAATTGTTCATCTTGGAAGGTAAAGCTTGAATGACTGTTGTACATACATCTAATTACATTTGTGATACTTAATAGCAGATTGTCGCACCATACTATCATTAAATTGTTTCATACAAAGAGAGCAGTCATGCAAATGATAGGGCAGTTTCAATTTTTTGAAAATGACACTTAGAAATTTTTCGTTTTTATTCGGTTTTCCAATTGTTTTGACATAATCTTCACTGCCGAAACATTTATTGTCGAAATGGCCATATGCAGAAGAAAAATTATCTGCAGTTTTGGGTACTTGATTGGAATATTTTGCGAAAGGATATGGAGTAAATGAACATGAGACCATAACACATATGTTAACTCCAACTGCAATAATTTTAATGATCTGTATGGCCATTTCGGCAATTTATTCCTCATCAGCAGCACTAAAACCTGAACATAGGAAATCCACAATTTTTTGGAGCATTTTTTTTTTTAAATGAAATCAATAATTTTGGCTGAAATCGTGTTTTTGTGATGTATTTTTCAATTTTTTTATCAATCGAAATCAAATGTCTAAGTCTAATTTACTATTAGATATTAAATTTGTGTTGATTCTAGTGAGATTCGAGCCCCTTATATCAAGGTTGTTAGGGTTGAAAGTCTGGCACGCTACCACTACACCATCGAAAGCTTGATCAAATTCCGGTTAACTAATATAATTAATTCTTACATTACGTGTCAAAATGAATTTGTGGTTTACTCTATTTTGACTTCCCTTTGGTCTCACATAGAGATGATTGCAGCAGTGTAATCTGTCTGTAATATCTGTACATTCGAAGAACAGCAAACTTTCTCGGTGAGAAGGCAATCTCGATATTCATGTCTCTAATTCTTACCCCATTCAGTTCCTACCATAGACCGTTATATTTATATTTTTAGGTCCTGTAGAGTAAATATTCGCAAATTCGGGGAGCTGGGTAAGTTTCTACGATGACTGGATTTATAGAAACAGTTTATGTTTTCTTGACATCATAGTGTTTTATACTATGTAGCTTTGATTGTTACAAGGGGTGCAACTCTAAGAAAATCACAAGGGTATGAACATAACAAAAAGCCAGCGGTAGGGTTAAACCGGTTTATGGGTACCCAAACCCAAGTTCAAGACGGTCCCTTACACCGGTTTATGCGAAATTCATTGCTACATGTAAGTACATGTACCAATGTTGTTAAATATAAAATGACAAAATTTTCAGTCTACAAATGACTTTCCTCAGCGTTTTAAACATGCTTTTAGTATATAAAGGCGATTGGTGATGGGTGTCCTCTTATCAGACTTTTTTATGGATATTACATTTCAGATCATTGAAAGTAATTCATCTTGGGGTAAAGAAGCCCGCAAACTCAGAGAGAGATGCCAGAAACTGTTAAAATATAGAAAATTTGGACGTAACTTACATTTCTTACGGAATGGAGGATATCGACAAATCATTCTGCTTGAATCCGTTTAAATAGCTTTGAGATCTAGTGACCTGAAAATTTTACACACATACTGGCCTCTCACTGATACTACCAATGCCTACTGAAATATACATTTTTGTATGATGATTTTTTTCCCAACCATTCGGGAAGTTTTAAATTTGATTTTTCTTCTTTAGTCAATAGTATTTGACCAGCGAACTAGGTTCCTCGAGCTAGCCGGCAGATTAGCGGCGAGTACTCCTTGACCCATCTTTCAAAATTACGTATTGTTCTTTTTTCTCCATCCAAGATTATGGTCATGGAGTTAGTAGTCTACATGTATTATGTTTTATTCGTATGTTTGTTACACTATATCGCAAAAGGGAAGAGAAAGGGAGGTTTGGGTACCAATAAAACGGTTTAACCCTAACGCTGGCTTTTTGCTAGTGCCGGTACCCAGTCCGGTTGTACCTAGTACCTATGGTTATTTACGTTTGTTTTTGTCTTACTTTTATTAGCATGTAATTTTAATTTTAAACTACTGTAGATATGTCCTGTTATCCCTTTTTATTTCAATTTTGGACATACATGATAAGATAACTTGAGCCCGGTGGATTTGATGAGAATATATAACGAGAAACGTTTAAAAGTAAATAATGAAGGCAACTGATCTCGTCTTTTTCACATTAGTGGGGTGCCTAATGTCCAAAAAGACGCTTAGTTTGCGAGTTTGGGTTAACAGAATAACTCACGACTAATGTTTGTTTTACAGGCTGTAATAATTATTAAATCTTATATTTTCTATTGTCGTAGAAAGTTTCCATGGTCACGGTATCTGTAATTTCTCCTTTTTAAGGGATATCCTATAGCGCTTTAGATATGATATCTTTAGATTTATAGAAATTAGTAGGAGTCACTGGTATCCTGATAAGGAGCGTTTTTTTTTTTTTTTTTTTTTTTTTTTTTGTGGAAGTCGAGACCTAAAATATTGTGTTGCTAGCTTAAATGTAACTTATTATTCATGGATTTTTATTATTTGTTGGTGTTAAATTTGGAATAACTAGAGACTGAGCCTGTGTCGCTCACCTGAAAAAATGCTGAACAGTAGGGTTTCAGTGTTCTCCATGGTGGCCATGTTTTTTGTCGAATTGAAATGAAATGAGCAATCTTTGTAAGGAACCTTCCATATGTCATTCCTGTAATTTGCTTCAGTGGTTTAAGATGCGTTTATGAAAATGACCCTTTTCCCATAGGGTCCAATGTTAAATATAAGTTTTGCGCTGGTGGCCATGTTTTTGGTCAGATCAGAATAAAATGAGCAATCTTTGTAAAGGACCTTCCATACATCATTCCTGTAAAGTTTGGTTGCATTTGCTTCAGTGTTAACAAAAGAGTTGATGAAAATGATGTTTTCCCATAGGGCCCAATGTTAAATATAAGTTCCATGCTGGCGGCCATGTTTTTTGTCGGATTGGTACAAAATGAGCAATCTTTGTAAAGGACCTTTCATACATCATTCCTGTAAAGTTTGGTTGAATTTGCTTCAGTGGTTTCAGAGGGGTGTATGAAAATGACGTTTTTCCCATAGGGTCCAATGTTAAATGTAAGTTCCGCGCTGGCGGCCATGTTTTTTGTCGGATCGGTACAAAATGAGAAATCTTAGTTGAGGACCTTCCATACATCATTCCTGTAAAGTTTGGTTGAATTTGCTTCAGTGGTTTCAGAGGAGTGTATGAAAATGTTTTTCCCATAGGGTCCAATGTAAATGTAAGTTCCGCACTGGCGGCCATGTTTTCTGTCGGATCGGTACAAAATGAGCAATCTTTGTAAAGGACCTTCCATACATCATTCCTGTAAAGTTTGATTAAATTTGCTTCAGTGGTTACAGAGGAGTTGATGAAAATGATGTTTTTCCCATAAGGTCCAATGTTAAGTATAAGTTCCGCACTGGCCGCCATGTTTTTTGTCGGATCGGAACGAAATTAACAATCGTTGTAAAGGACCTCCTATACATCATTCCTGTAAAGTTTGGTTGAATTTTTCTTCAGCTGTTTCAGAGCAGAAGATGAAGTTGTGATTTTCCCATAGGGTCCAATGTTAAACCATGTTCCGTGCTGACGGCCAAGTTTTTTGTGGGATCAGGACGAAATGAGCAATCATTGTTAAGGTCCTTTAGTACATCATTCCTGTAAAGTTTGGTTGAATTTGCTTCAGTGGTTTCAGAGCAGAAGATGAAAATGACGTTTTTCCAATAGGGTCCAATGTTAAACCTAAGTTCCGCTCTGGCGGCCAGTTTTATTGTCGGATTGGAACAAAATGAGCAATCATTGTAAAGGACCGTCCATAATTCATTCCTGTAAAGTTTGGTTGAATTTGCTTCGGCTGTTTCAGAGCAGAAGATGAAAATGTGATTTTCCCATAGGGTCCAATGTTAAACCATGTTCCGTGCTGGCGGCCATGTTTTTCTCAGATCGGAACGAAATGGGCAATCATTGTTAAGGACCTTTAGTACATCATTCCTGTAAAGTTTGGTTGAATTTGCTTCAGTGGTTTCAGAGCAGAAGATGAAAATGTGATTTTTCCCATAGGGTCCAATGTTAAACCTATGTTCCGCGCCAGCGGCCATGTTTTTTGTCGGATCGGAACGAAATGAGCAATCCTTGTAAAGGACCTTCCATACATCATTCCTGTAAAGTTTGGTTGAATTTGCTTCATTGGTTTCAGAGGAGTTGATGAAAATGTGAAAAGTTAACAGACAGACGGACGGACGGACGACGGACGCCAAGTGATGGCAATAGCTCACACTGACCCTTTGGGTCAGGTGAGCTAAAAAGGCTAATGAATTTAAGACATTTTCCTTGAGTGCGAATTTACTTACCTGAATTTTCGAAGTTTTTTAATCTGAAAATTTTACGTTAATCTGAATTTCACATCGTTTGATAAGTCTGGAAACCGTACGAAATAACTAACAAAATACCGAAGTTACTGTTAATTTATTTTCTACATATGCGCGTTTCGATATTTTATGTCTCAACCTAAACAAACCGGAAAACGTGTAAAAGCTGATAGAGAACAAAGCTCGACAACTCTAATCTATATGAAGGTAAAATAACATGGTATCAAAATTAGTTGGATCTGTTGAAGATTTTGTATAGGTCGAATTTCGAATTTTCATGCACATGTACATGTCAGTTTAAATGTTTTCACATTTATACTGAGATTTCGCTATACATGTTGATAATTTAATAGGGTTTTGGTCCAGTTGCACTAGTTTTATTAAGTTTATGATAGTGCGTTTTTCCAGGGGGGGGGGGTAACTTCCATTATTTTGGTATGCGGGGATGTGCCAAAAATTTATATATAAATTTGGGTGTGCTTTCAAACCAATTGTATATAAATTTGCGTGTAGAAAAAAAATTATATACATTTTCCTACCAAAAGGGCAAAAATGGCAATTTTTTTCATGAGACAACGGAATTGTTGTGATTTATTTTCTTTAAATGTACAATATTTCGCGTTTTTAATGCTTTGTTTCTTTGATTTTTATAATTGTGGTATTTCCATATATTCAGGTCTTAAATTTTGTGTTGTTATATAAATTTGGGGTATGTTTTACGTTCGTGAGTATATAAATTTCGGGGCATGTTTTCGAGATCTATTTGGCACATCCCTACCTGAAAAGATACCAAGTTACCCCCCCCCCCCCCCGGGATTTTCTATCGAAATTTACTGAAGTCATAACAAAAACAAAAATGTGATTTATTTTGTCGAGGTTTTAGTCAATTTTGAAGATTAAGGCTATAAAATTTAATTCAAGGTTTCCTTAAAACAATGGTTTAACCAAAATTTATTTATTTTTATTCATTTTAATTGTAAGCGTCCTTCATATATTTCATTTGCAAATATTTAAAATAAACAAATTCTAGCCGTGAAACTTGTTTTATGAAGATAAACGACAAATTATTACAAAAAAATAAAACAATGAACTTTCCGTATAAAATTAACATTAATTTTTTTTAAATTTTGTGAGGGGTTTGATGGTAAAATGAAGCCAATTTTTAGTTGCGCGAGATTTTTCTAAATATCAGGAAATTATCTTTAACCTCATTTTAAATAAAATGAG
>MJUU01046554.1:0-47401 GCA_002080025.1 Modiolus philippinarum | reverse complement strand
CCCCCCCCCCCCCCCCCCCCCATTTTTAAAAGGAAGGGTTTTAACCCTGACTAAGCGACGTCAAAAGGGAAAATTAACAGAATAAAGGGGGTTTCAACAAATGTAAGGAAAAAAAATTATCCCTATATCCCCTTAATCACCAGGCTCTAGTACTGTCCCCGCTCATACCGACTATCCATATAGATTTGCCCTCCAAAGAAACAATTGGAAAAATATGCTATGAAACATGAAATCCAGAATTCTACTGAACACAGATTCGAACCTGAATTATAAAAGGTGATCTTCGCAAGATCCCACACTAGGTCACACTACCTAGGGTGTAGGCCATAAACAATAAAAAAGGAATCTTCTCAAGATCCAACACTAACTCTAGTGTATAGGGCTAAAATATAGCATAAGGACACATCTTAAATTTCCAATAAAAACATAACTCAAGTCTCTTAGCAAAACTATAACATTACAAATGTAACTCAACTTCTCTAACACAGACAGACGGTCTTTGAACAGTCAAACGGACCTCTCCAAACGACTTAAACTCACAATAAGTTAAATTACGAAAACTTATCGGGAAATGTATATCTCGAATTCATTAATCCCCCCCCCCCGAATTTCCAATAATCTAACTCTACGGATTGGATATTTACACCTATATATACACATAAAAACTTTCCTCACTGAGGGAATATCCAATAAAAAATGAAAAAGAACTAAACGGATCATCTCTGGATCGTCCTTATACCCTAAGGATATATATATATATATCTTAGTGTGAACCTGTCCTCGGTCACACTTACTGTCCAATATATGCAAACTGAGGTTACCAGCAAATGGGCTGGTAGCTACCTCCTCCGTTTTCTCGGTGATAGGTCCACATCAACGGACGATCCTGTTGATGACCAGCCGGAGGCGGCTGGATTTATCTTGGGTAGTAAGGGCCCAGCGGAGCCGCTTGTTCCCTGTGCTAAGACGGTAGAGACCATAAAACTCTAAGGTCGAACCACTCCTGGTTCTTCACAGTCAGTGTCGGACTCAGTCTGTAGAATGACTGTGACATCACTGTGGTAACTGGAATCACTTCCAGCATCAGTGCTGGAAAAGGAAGATTCAGTTTCTTCAATTTCTTCAAATTGGTCTTTCACAGCTTCCTTGTTATCACGTTCAGCCATATCTGTAAAACAGAAAATAGATAATTCACCAATGGGCTGAACAGTGTCCATTTGATGGCTTAATCTCTTCTCTCCCCCTCCCCTTTACTGATAAGCGCTGGTGCAGAATCCCACTCAGATATGGGGGTGAATAACTTCAGCATCTATAATCTTTTTCAGATTAGCCTCCTCCTCGGATTCTGATAACTCTCTACATGAATCATGTAAATGATCAGAGAGTTTTCTCTGTGTTGAACTTGTTACATTGTTCACCTGTCTGTCTTTAGGTTCAGGTAATGAAGTTATTACTGTAACTTCTTCGGCATGTCCGATGATCTCCCCCTTTTTCAGGGTGACATGATTGTCGCCGACGTTCACCAGACAAATGGCTGGTGTTTGCCCGCCAGTACATACAGATCTTGGCATTTACAGTGGTTGGGCCTTCACTGCCTCAATTACAAAGTCACTCTGTATGGATGTAGCATCACATGTTAACCTAATTGCTGAATAAGTTGGTACCACTGTTTTTTCCGAAATGGTTACTCTCCTAACAACTGGTTCTGTGGTTTGGACCTGTCGTCCATAAGTAGCGTTTACTTTTCTACCTTGTATATACAGCACATTTTTACCAAGATTTAGTGATACATTATGTCTGCTAATAAAGTCAAGACCCAAAAGCATATCACAGTCCAAGGGTGCTACATGTAATTCATGTCTGAATGTTAAACCTGCAGGTTTTGTAATGTTTGAGGTAATATTCATGCCACGTCCAGCACCGTGCATGATGGTTTCTCGGACAATCTCAGGTTTTTGGTCAAATGTATCAAAAATCTTGTCCGAAAGTACCGTTACTTCAGATCGGTATCAATTATGGCATTTACCGCTTTACCTCGGATTTTTATTTCAACTCTCAGCATAAGTGCTGAGTTTAAATGAGGTACTGCCACTGTACCATCTACCTTGTCTGTAGTTGCAACTCCAGATGATGGATTTTCTTTTTTCGAGTTTGCCTTATTTTTGTCAAAATGGGGTCCTTTATCAAATGACCTTTATTGCCACACCCAAAACATTCACGGTCGTCATTGCGTTTTTGAGATTGCTTACCCTGTTGCTTGTTATTTTTATTGTTAGGGTTAGGTTTGTTACTTGGCTTATTATTGTTACCCCGTCCTGAACTGGGTGATGAATTGCTCTGTGGAGCAGGTGCACCTTTGCGTTCAGGTCTTAGGCGGAGTTCATTTGTTAGGGTGTTCATGCTAGCTAATAAAGTTTGATTTTGGCCCTCCATAGCTGACATTCTGTTTTCCATGGTTGAGGAAGCCTGTATCCCGACATGTTTGTCAGGATTCTCTGCAGGTTTGTTGCCTTTAATAGCTATAGTTGTATGTTGAAACCATTTAATGATATCTATAGCCTTGTCAATGGTTTCTGGTCTCAGACCACAAGCATGTCTACCGGCCTCACTGTCATTACAGCCCTGACAAAATTTTAAAACAGCTTGTTTGGTCATATGTGATTCAGGCAAATCCCTGAAAGCTTTTGTCGCGAGTGACAATACTCTATCAGCCCAGTCTTCCAGTGACTCATTTTTTTTGTACTGTGTACTGGACTGAATTTTGAAATTGGGTTTGTAAAGTTTCTGGTAAATCCTTGAAACCAAAACGTCTCTCCATTTTGAGTATTATTTCCTCATAGGTAATTTCTGAATTTTGCTCAAGAATTATTGTGCAATACTCACTTGCTTTGTCATCCAAAGACCAGCATAGCTGGTTGAGTTTGAACTCATCATTCCAACCGGCTATTTTAGCATAACGGGAAAATTTTGTATAAAATGATATCCAATCAGTTTTCCCATTGTATTTCAGTGATTTGAATGACATCATAGTCTGATGTAATTGTTTCTTATGCTCAATTGGTTTAGCTTCAGTGCTAGTGACCTTGTATGTACTCTGTTTGTCTTGTACAGGTTTAACGTCTTGCCCAAGGTCGTGGTTGGGAACATTTTTAGGTGGGGTCGGTAGTCGATCTTGACTGCGGTGTTTTTTTCTTATTTGCAAAATCACGAGTAGGTGATTTGTTATTTCTGCGTCTGTGACGACGTGATGGTGGTGGGGTTCGTTGTTTAAAGTTATGATACCTAGATTGATGTTCATGGGGGGTCTGATGTCCATCAGTCAAGCTGGAGTCAGACGAGTCGGAGTCATAACTGTAGTTAGACATATACAACGGTTTCCATTGCTTGGGGGAAACTGGGTGTTGACGGTCATGGTGATGTGACGGTTGAACACGAGATATGCCCTGGTTGTGTTTGTGTCTAGAGTTATCATATGCTTGTGGTATTTGCATATGCGACTGACCACCTTGCATGTTCTGTGCTACGCCCTGAGTAGAGTGTTGTTGTGTTAAACCTGGTTGTTGTTTATATCCTTGTTGTAGGTTATACTGGGTACCAACAATTACAGGTTGTGTATTGTTCTCAACCTTAATACTGTATTTAAATTCCATTGTGTATGTACAGTACCACTGTACTGATCACTATTGGCATTGGGTAATTTATTACTGAGAGACAACCCTGCAGCCGGAGCAGGGACACGGACGCTAGAACTTGGTGGCACCCCACCCACTCACTGTCCCTGGGGTAGGTGTAATATGTAGGTTACTCATAGCCTGTACCGTATATCCCTGCGTTACAGGGGTAGGCACATTCATTTTCTGATTTGTGTCCGCTACCGCCCCTTGTAACTTTAGTTGTTCTGTCTGTACATTTTGCTCCAAAGTATTTACCAATTGTAACTGTTGTTGTGCAAACAAATCCAAATCATAATTGGATATGGGAACTTGTTGCTTCACATTCTCTTGTGTATTCTTATGCACTACAAGTTTTACCACTGGTGTAATATCATGTACCTGTGTGTGTTTTTGTGTACTTATAACTGGTTTAGTCTCATGTACATATTGCTCATGTTCAACAACCTGACCAGCGGCAGTAGCTGATGCAACTTTGGTCGGCTGCATAACCGGACCTGACTGCCAGCTGTCAGTTGTCATCATACCTTTCAGTGGATCTAAGTGATCAAATACATCTGAACTCGTATTAAAATCAATTTAGCCAAATAACTCTGGGATGACTTTCAAGTATGGGACAAACTGTAAATTATCTCTGGTAATAAAAAGACCAGACTGTCGTAACTCAATAATTCTCTTTGCAATTTGGGGTCCTATACTCGCGAGTGTCTGTAACTCCTTGCCACTACAAGTGTTTATCCTCACTTTAGGTTTATATGTACCAAATTTGTCCATGGTAAACAAGTATAATTATAAATTGTACATACCTGCAGGATTATCTGTCTGACACTTTTGCCTGTACGAATGAATGTATTGTCTAACAATAATTTTTAAACAATAAGATTATCCCTTACTTCGTACATGAAGAAGGTAGAAAAGGTGTGCTCTATGAAAAATAGAGGGTTAAAATTTGACGAGAGAATGTAAGTATATGTTATAACCGATTTTCAAGCCATAAACCTGGGTTTACCGAAGTTTTGTTTAGTTTTGCGTGTCATTATAAATCCCTTTGAAAGCGTTTTTTGTCAGATTAATTTAAATAAGATTTTATTTAATATGCAATGTATATTATAGCTGAAGAATACGTGTTTGGAAAAATTACTCAATTTATACTACAGTACTAAATAGGTATTAAAGAAGAAACTAATTTTTATCTTTAAGAAACTAATTTATATCTTTTCTTGAATTCTACGTCGAAGAAAAAATTCAAAGCAGCAGGACAAGCATAAATAAAACTAGATTTGCAATTGCAAGCAATAGCTGATTTCGTCCCTGGCAGCCAATTCGATGATTCCATGTTGTTTGCAGCGTCAAAATCTGCCTAGAAATCAATTTTCGTTGAAATCAGGGAAAGTTAAAATTTGGACGTAAAATGGCGGTCATCTTGGAAACGGCAGCCATTTTGAAAATTTTTGTTGGTGCATGCACATCTCCTAATGGTGATCCGACTTTGTGCCAAGTATGAATGAATTCTGTCTAGGCATCTTTGAGAAAATAGCCGAACAAAAATATGTGGAAAAAAAAATTATAACAAAGAAACGGACCAAAAATAATATGTCGTCCCGACTACGTCTGGGGCGACATAATTATCGTACATAGAGAGAAAAAACAGGCAATGACAACAAAAAGGCCATATTCTACAGATGACAAATAATTAAATGGAGTTATAACCCCCTTTAATCCCTGGACTACTCAACCCATCTAAAAGGGATGGCATACTGAATAATTCTCATAGTGTCGAGGTATTGATCGTGTACCCGTCCGTCCATCTGTCTATCTTTCCATTCTCCACCCCTGAAGGTTTAACGAATGATAACTTGAGAACAGAATATCGATACATTGTCCTTAAACTTGGTATGTAAGTTGTTAATCAAAATAGCTCGGGCAAAGTTTGATTTTGGTTCCAACGGCAATGTTCCTCTGGAATTATGCCCCTATTTTTTTAGAAAACGTGGAGGGTGTCATGTTACCAATATATTTTTTTTCACAAAACCATCGAAAAACAACGTCAGTAATAACAAAGGCCGGAACTTAGGAACATCGCAAACCAAATTCCAAATAGGGAACCCTAAGTAGGACCAAACCCCGGGGGGGTCTCAACCTATACTTTTTGGTACAGGCCTACGCTTGAGATATTCAAAGCACCCCCATTCATATATTCAAAGTTTTTGAACACCCTATCCATTCATATATTTCCGTTGAAACTCCTGACCCAATCAAATCATTGTGACCTATATATGTGTTATTGCTTCTAATGGAAATAGTGCACACTGGACACTGTTCTTGTGATATAACTTGCATTTTTGAATTTTTGATACATTTAATCTCAATATAATTCAGATTATATGCAACACAGACATGAATTTATTAGTTGCATGCCAAACTAGAGTAATGACTGTCGGAAACGACAGTGATCCCCGCACCCCCTGTTTGACACAGAAAACAGCTACAGACCCTGGGTATAATTTTTCTTAACATTTTTGAAATTAAACTATTGACAGTCACTATTTTTACCATAAGGAATTAAAGAATATATGGTTGTTAGGCAGAATTCCAAAAAATAAGTAGTCTTTGAGACTTTCAGGAATTTTGCAAAACTTGGAATCATATATTTTGGAAATCAAATTGGTGAAATGCTTCTTCTAATTCTAACATTTTTTTTAACTATGGTTTCAATGTAGAATTCCAAAAATTAGTGGTCTTTGACAATTTCAGGAAATTTACCAAATTTGGAATCAACTAATTTTGGAAATCCAATCGGTGAAAATGATAACCCTAATCAAAACATATCCTAACAGTATGGTTAATGGATAGAATTCCAACAAAAAAGTGGTCTTTGAGACTTTCAGGAAATTTACCAAAATTGGAATCAAATATTTTTGAAATTCAATTGGTGAAAATGATTGCCCTAATGGAAACAAATCCTAACAATTTGGTTGCTAGGTAGAATTCCAAAAAATAAGTGGTCTTTGACACTTTCAGGAAATTTACCTAAATTGGAATCAAATATTTTTGAAATTCGATTGGTGAAATGATTGTCCTAATAAAAACAAATCCTAACAGTATTGTTGCTAGGTAGAATTCCAAAAAATAAGTGGTCTTTGATACTTTCAGGAAATTTACCAAAATTGGAATCAAATATTTTTGAAATTCAATTGGTGAAAATGATTGCCCTAATGGAAACAGATCCTAACAGTATTGTTGCTAGGTAGAATTCCAAAAAATAAGTGGTCTTTGACACTTTCAGGAAATTTACCAAAATAGGAATAAAAATTTTTTGAAATCCAATTGGTGAAAATGATTAACCTTATCAAAACGAATGCTAAAAGTATGGCTGCTAGGTAGAATTCCAAAAAATAAGTGGTCTTTAAAACTTTCAGGATATTTACCAAAATTGGAATCACATTTTCGAATTCTAAGATTTCAGAATTTTTATTTTTTCCAAATACTTGCCAAAATATAAGATTATATGCCAAAATGTCTAAAAATATCAGTCTTTGACATTTTCAGGAAATTTACCAAAGCTGGAACCGGAATCAAAATTCTGAAAGTTTATTGCACATCTACAGACTATATGCAACAATTCTGCAACAAAATTAAATCCATAAATCCAAAAATGTAGGACTAGTTTGCGTCGCATGCCATATGTGTCACAATCCACATTTTGTGGTCTTTGTCAGATCGACATCTTGGGGCCTCTTGTTTGCATCAAGATAAATATCAAAAATCCGAAAGCTGATTGCGCATCTACAGACCATATGCAACAATTCTACTACAAAACTAAAACCCTAAATCCAAAAATGTAGGAGGAGTTCGCGTCGCATGCCACATGTGTTAAAATGGACATCTTTGGGCCTCTTGTTTGCACCAAGACCAATATCAAAAATCCGAAAGCTTATTGCGCATCTGCAGCATATATGCAACAGTTCTATAAAAAAATTAAAACCCTAAATCCAAAAATGTAGGAGGAGTTTGCGTCGCAAGGATGTGTGACGGACGGACGGACAGACGGACGGACGGACGGACGAGGCCAACGACAATATCCCCGAACTTTCATTCGAAAGTGTGGGGATAATTATGTGCCCAATGATATAAAAGACTGATGACAATTGCTACCAAATGATATATTTGACCTGTCAAAAAGTGACCCATTAAAGCGCTACTTCTGTGTATACCAAGATATAGGAAGAACCCCCCCCCCCCCGGGGGGACCGAACCAGGTCTTGTCTTTAAATACATGATAATATCTACGCATGTTTTTGTTTTTATTTTACATAAAAACATAAGATACACCGTATTACAATGAAGAAACTATTCGATTCCTTTTCTTTATTTTTTTTCATCTCCAACATTTCATCTCACATCTCCTCTTCTTCACCTTGCATTTCGACTTTTGTAACTCGTATCTAGACTTTTGTAACTCGTATCTTGACTTTTGTAACTCGCATCTGGACTCTTGTCACTCGCATCTCTACTTTTGTAACTCGCAACTCGACTTTTTCAACTCTCATCTCGACTTTTTTAACTCGCATCTCGACTGCTTAAACTCGCATCTCGGCTTTTTCAACTCGCATCTCGACTTTTGTAACTCGTATCTCGACTTTTTTAACTCGCATCTCGACTTTTGTAACTCGCATCTCGACTTTTTTAACTCGCAACTCGACTTTTTTAACTCGCTACTCGACTTTTTTAAGTCACATCTCGACTTTTTTAACTCGCATCTCGACTTTTTCAACTCGCATCTCGACTTTTGTAACTCGCATCTCGACTTTATTAACTCATTACTCGACTTTTTTAACTCGTATCTCGACTTTTGTAACTCGCATCTCGACTTTATTAACTCATTACTCGACTTTTTAACTCGCTACTCGACTTTTTTAACTCGCATCTCGCATCTCGACCAAAAGTAACACTCCCCTATAACGAGGTAAAAAAGTGATAAAGTATTTCTTGAAGTTTTCTCTACACTTCTAGAAAAGTTATTTAGAGATATATTTTGGTTGTTTTTGTCACATATTGATGTTGATATGGTGTTTTTCACATGATTCACGAAAAAAACTGAAATAAAAAGCTTTCGTCATTACAAAATTATCAAAATTCGGTCAGACCGTTTTTTGGCATATTTTTATTTTTCAATGAAAAAAATTGTGGGTTTAGTAGAAAGAATGTGCTTTCCTTTGCATTTATTGAAAAGTTTGCACATAAATGCCACTATTTTATATTTAATTTCAAAGTTGGACATATTTTGGCGGGAATATAAACATTTTTTTAATCGAGTTCACCGAAATCTAACTTAGCCAAGCATAACAATTATTCAATAAACACTACATCAATACAAATTCCATGTTGTTGTTACTAAGAAAAACGTTTTAATTAAAGATACTGAATTTCATTTAAAACATTAATTGTGAACTTGAAACGAAATATTGAAATATTTTTATTCTACACAGAAATCAACCATTAAGGGTTGTTTTTTTTTAAATACTGAAGACAAAACCCGATAGTTTATATTTCTTTTCCTCAAGAGTTTTCGCTAAATTTTTTTCCGATAATTGCTTCTTTAAAATTAATTTTTTTTCTAGAATTTCTTTTAACCTTATTGCATTACATTTTCATGAAGTCTCGGAATTAATATTTATTTTGGGCTTCTATTGCATCTCATCCATATGGAGACAGATAAGCATCATTCTTATTTCTGAATCATATTTGTTGTTATATTGAAGTATTGTATATGTTTGCTTCTTTGCAAATAAATATGTAACCCTAACAATAAACCAAATTTAGGCACGCAAAAAAACCCTTATTGATGGGAAAGGTCTTTTCATATTTATTCTACCGTATTTTTTCTAAATGTTAACTTATACATGCAATTCAAAATAAAATTTATACCACGATATCAAATCCCGACCCCCTTTGCGACAAAATGTAAATGTCTACACTTTCCCATTAAGGATTGGCATGAGGGGCGTACACCTCCCCTAAAACTAAAAAAAGTGGGGTGAAATCGGAGTTTTTGGAAAAAAAATTGTCTAAAATATATTGGTCATTTTTTTTAATTGCATCCCCTCTAACTATACTCCCTTAATCTGTGGACATATCGGTCTTAAATAAATTTCCGTTTCCTGTTCTCCATATATCTTTGTATTTTTCCGTAAATAAAATAGTTAGTTCTCACTACAAGGACTAGTGATCAATTTGTAATTAATAATTAATACAATCCCATCTAATTGAGAGAAAAAACAACAGGCTTACAAGAACCTATGTCCCTAAACCATGTCAATCACCAATTCGGCAATGATTCCAATAGTATTATACTATAGTATTAGTATCATACTGAATGTTAAAATTGTATGAATTAGGAAACTCGACAAGATGCACAAGTATGTATGTGAATGTGGTGCGATTAGAGGTTTCATGGTTCTCCAAAGATGAGGAAAAAAAAGATTTAAACTTGGAGGTCACGAGTCCTGTAACGATTTCTATATAACTAAATATTCTGTATATACAAATTTTAGTAAGTTGCAATTTTTTCGTAGTTCAAGTATATGCATTCCCTTGTGTGAAAAGTCTACTGTAATTGGTGTTTTGATCCACCTTAAATTGTTAAAGAGCTGTCGACTAATTTTGGTATGGTTCGTACACTCAAGTTAAGGATGTTTTTTTCCTGCAAGTCTGCTTCATACCTGAGCATGAATATGAACTTTTTCGAATCTAATTCTGAAAGAAAGTCACAAAGCGCAATTATAGGTTGCCAATAGTCCTTGCCTGGCTGTCGACATTTGTGACTTGTCAACGGGTTTGATTTAATTTATGAAGAGGTCTATGGAGTGAATTTAAGATTTTTTTTAATCTGCACTGGTGTTGTTCAAAACAGTTTACAGTTATGACTTTAGCAGTTTTTACAGTAAACACGAGATGTAATGTTTATATCTTGAAGAAAAGCAAAAAAGTCTAATCTTCCTTAAGTCTAGCCGAATAACTTAATTTATTAGTCTTAGTTGAAACATGGTACACTTGCAATTAATGTACGTCGCAATTTGTAGTTGACCATTGTTATTGAAACGACATTACGGGCTAAATCGACGACACTAACGATAGAAATACAGTTATTTCTTTTCGAATTGCACATACGATTGCTACTTATTTACGACCCCCCCCCCCAATTTTTTAAGGCTTTTTCTAAACACACATGCACGTATATAAAACTACTTAATATATCCAATTCAATAAAAGTAATGTCACATTTTAGTATATGAACTCATTACAGCATAAAATTTTAATGTCATTTGCCATTCAAAAGTGAAAAAAGCAGGATTTAGTTTTTTCAAGTCAAACACACCTTTTTAAAATGTACACAAAACAATTGTCTCCCTTAGATTCACCCTAACAACGGATTTTCTAAACTGTACCGATTTTTGGCACATGCTTCGATTTGTTTTAAAACCGACTCTTGAATTTACATAGTGAAGGCCGATCGAACGAATGCGAGTTTTTTCTCGCACAATCAGATTTGAATTTTTGTGATTTTTTTTCTCATCGACCAGTTGTTAATAAATGCCTTCCGGGTCGATATAACAACAATTTCAACTCCTATATTGAAATGTTATTTTTGGTTTCAGCGTCTTCTGTAATAATGAGATTGAAAGAAAAACTACTTGCTATCTTATTTGTTTTTGTTATAATCCCGGTATTTAACGATTTTTTTTATGTAACAGTAACCGGAATAATCCAGTCGTTATATTCCACTCAATCGGACACGGAGAGGGCTTGAATTATTCGAGTTAGATGCAGACTGTTTAACAATGGTCTAACAGTACTTTACAGATAGTATTGACCCGGCATAAAACGTTTTGTATGATGCAGACTGTATAACAATGGTGTAACAGTACTTTATAGGTAGTATTGGTTCGGTATAAAACGTTTTGTATGATGCAGACGGACGGTATAACAATGTTCTGCCAGTACATTACAGGTTGTATTGACCCGGGATAAAACGTTTTGTATGATGCAGACTGTATTACAATGGTCTAACAGTACATTACATGTAGTATTGAGCCTGGATGAAAAGTTTTGAATGATCCAGACTGTATAACAATCGTCTAACAGTACATTAGAAGTAGTATTGAACGGGATAAAACGCTTTGTATGATACAGACTGCACCAAAGTGGTCCAGCAATACTGTACAGGTAGTATTGATCCGGTATAAAACATTTTGTGTGATGCAGACTGTTTAACAATGGTGTAAAAGTAAATTACAGATAGTACACAAATGTATTGACCCGGGATAAAACGTTTTGTATGATAAAGACTGTATATCGATGGTCTAACAGTACATTACAGGTAGTATTGACCCAGGATAAAGCGTTTTAGATGATGCCGACTGTATAGAAATGGCCGAACAGAACATTTCAGGTAGTATTGACCCGGTATGAAACGTTATCAAACTTATTCCTTTTTGATAATATGGAACCACCCATCATTTCATATACTTACAAAAATCCTACAAGAGACCTTATTTTTAATTATTCATCTGTTACCAAAAATCATGAAATTAATCAATATTCACCCTTGACCTGAAATTGTGCAAGCTCGAAGTTTCGATATGGACCTAGTGGTCATGTTATTACAGGAGACCTCAACATCGCCCATTACCGAGGGGTAAAAATTTTTCTCCAAAAAGGACCAACATATCGTCTTCCTTCAAAAATCATTTAGAAGGACTGTCGTGAAGTCATTAAAAAGCCGTCATGTCATTCTGTAAAAAGTGGTGTAAAAGAGAAAATGCGGATAAAAAATCATTAGACTCTTTCATTAACAAATGCAATGAAGTTGTTGATATCCGAATAAATCATTTTGAAAAACATTAAAAGCAGCAGAATACCATTCCTGGGATTTCAAAAATTAAACGGAAGTTAAAAGATTTGGAAAAAGAGTATATATTTGTTCCGGCAGATAAAGCAGCCAATAATGTGGTCGTTGTTTGACGTAAGTATTACATCGAGGTGCTTCGGAATGAAATTACCAATTCTAGTACATTTCAAGCTACCACGTCAACAGACACACAAATAATTGATGATCACATGATAGCTACAACTGAACTTAAAGCAACTTCTAATTATAAAAGCATTCCTATTATGTATTGGCTTCCTAAACTACACAAAATTCCTTTCAAATTTTGTTTTATTTCGGTATCAAGTACATGTTCAACTACACATATTTCTGTTTTATTGACCAGTGCACTTACTACCACAAAAAATCTCGTCATCAACTTTAGTGGATCAACAGTGGAATTAACTACTTTTGGAGTGTTAAAAATTCGGTAGAATTTTTGGAAAGACTTCGATCTGTTAATGAAGCATACACCTCCGTTGATAGCTATGATTTTTCTAACATTTATACTACATTACCGCATACACTCATCAAAGTGAAATTTTCGTATTTGATCAAATGGTCGTTCAAAAAATCAGGATGTTCGTACATTTGTTGCAATACATTTGAATTGTTTTTCAGTGACGACAAACATGACAAATATACCAACTGGACTTGTCAGGATATGATAAAAGCATTAAATTTTCTTCTTGATGATAGTTTTGTTCGTTTTGGTGATACAGTCTATCGGCAAAAAATAGGTATTCCTATGGGTACCAACTGTGCACCTCTCATAGCAGATTTATTTCTTTATTGCTACGAGTCACAATTCATGGCAAAAATTGAAAAAGACCCTTCTAAACAGCATTTAGTGGATAAATTTAACAATACATATAGATATTTGGACGATATTTTGGCTTTAAATAATCCTGAATTTTCTAAATTTACAGATGAAATTTATTCTGCAGAACTTATACTCCTTTTCTTGATCTTGATATATCAATAAATCAAGGAAAGTTAAACACTAAGGTTTATGATAAAAGGGATGATTTCTCCTTCCCTATAGTCAATTTTCCCCATCTCGACGGCGATGCTCCGTTAGCCCCTTCTTACGGGGTCTACATTTCACAATTTGTTCGATATGCACGAGTATGTAGTGATGTTTCTGACTTCAACGACCGAAATCTTTGTCTCACTGAAAAACTTCTACATCAAGGGTTTAGATATCATAAATTGATAAAAACATTCTCTTAATTTTATTATAGATACATTGACTTATTAAAAAAATTTGGTTCGACATGCAGGGCTCTTATACATCAGGGCATTTCACATCCAAACTTCTATGGCGATATTATTTACAAAGCGAATAAATTCAAAACTTATCCTTCCAAACTTATTAGTCCGTTGGACAAACTTATTCATAAAGGATATATATACAGCATTGTTGTTAAATCTTTACTTCTGGTTTTTGTTGGCGAAAAAATTGATCATCTCTTAAATACTTTACACCATAACTAAATTTTAACAATTTTTCATATTGGCAGCATTTTGCATTGCACAATATCATCTTCTTTCATAATTGATGATGGCGTTATACCAAATCTATTTAGATGTATTTCAATTGAAATTTCATATGTAAGAAGGCTTGATATTATAGTCAACGGAAATTATGTCCTTAGCTAGCTGTCAGTAATTGCGAGCATTTGTCTGGACAGTACCTGTGTGTATTGTCTTCATGTTTTATGTACTTCATGGTTAAGGTACTCGTCTTGATCAGTTCGACTTTTTTCTAGTTTGATCTTTACTGTGAGTCTTTTTGTGTATTTATTTTTAGCCATTCACAACACAAAGGGGGAGGGTTTGGATCCAAGAAAACGAGATTAACCCCATCACAATTTTTGCGCCTGTCCCAAGCGAGGAATATGTTAGTCATTGACTTGTCCTTGTCTTCTTCTAAAATTTTAGTTTCTTGATATTTGGATTATTGGATGTGGTTTGTTTGTATTGATTTATTCACTTTTTTACCTTTTTCGGGCCATTTAGGGCTTCCGATATGGTGTGAGAATCCTCACTGTGTTGAAGACCGTACGGTGACCCCTAGATCCTTTGTTTTGGGTCGTTTTAATCTAGATATGGGATGTTGTCTCATTGACATTTACCCCATTTCCTTTCTTTTTCATATGTATCATGCAGACTATATCACAATGGTCTAACAGTACAATACAAACAGTATTGACCCTTGATAAAACGTTTTTTATGATGCAGACTGTATAACAATGGTCTAACAGTACTTTATAGGTAGTATTGATCCGGTATAAAACGTTTTGTATGATGCAGACTGTATAACAATGGTCTAACAGTACTTTATAGGTAGTATTGATCCGGTATAAAACATTTTCTATGATGCAGACTGTATAACAATGGTCTAACAGTACATTACAAGTAGTATTGACCCTGGATAAAACGTTTGGTATGGTGCAGACTGTATAACAATGGTCTAACAGTATATTAGAAGAAGTATTGACCGAGATAAAACGCTTTGTATGATACAGACTGTATAACAATGGTCCAGCAATTCTTTAAAGGTAGTGTAGTGAATTTTGTAAAACAGGGTTCCCCCCTTTTTCTTCAATTTATAAGGAAATCCATAATTATTGTCTCAGGGTTGTATGTTTATACATTTCATCATTTATATTTCTGCTAAGTTATAAATAGTAGTTTCCTGTTGTTTTATAGTAAAATTCCATCATTTCATCATTTTTTATGACTGAGGTCAATGACGTATAACACATGTGTTTTAGAATTAGGTTACTGGATGAAAGGGTCCCATTTGGGTATCCTAACATCATATCTAGGAGTCCTTTCTCTGGGACCCTTAATATTGCATCAGATTATTTCATCAGATTTTGTTTTGACCTTAATAGGAAAAATGAAAGGATATGGAGTGAATGTACATGTGACAAAAACGCATACGATACATAGAAAACTCCACTTTATCAAGGACAGGGCTTTTATTCCTGTCTTCATCTTGATGTCGCCTGAGGGTCTTCAACTAGAGGTGAACAATATTCACCCCCTCAAGCGAGATCAAGAAGGCCCCTAGCGTGCACTTAAGCGGTATTCTTGACAAAAATTATATCAAGGTCACTCCCTTGCTCTCCACCCGCCATGGAGTGCCAACTTGGGGGGCGATGCTCAGGGTTATCCAGCTGAAAGCACCAGGGTTACAAGAAGAGAATAAAAATGTTGAGCAACATCGATCGCAAGTATATTTCATCAGAAAGTAAATGTATTTCCCCCAATATTGGTTATAAAAAGGCAAGTCTTTAACAATAAGTAACTCCATACCATTGAGACTTATGTTAATATAGAGCTCCGTTATATTTTATGCTGATCTACGTATCACTTTATTCATTTATTCAACTGTTTTGGGGATTAATATCAAAATACCGTCCGTTTATATAGACTGATCTGCGAATCAGGATGAATATCATTTGTTAAATTGTGCATAATTCATGTTTTTCTTAATACAAGTTAATTGAACATTGACTCTTATTCTTGCGAGAGCAAGTTGTCAGACTATACAAGGATCCAGAATAACTTTTTATGTGACCAAGGTGATTCCTAGCATAGTAAGCTACCTGAGGCTTGGGGTTATCTTGTAAGAAAAAGTGCACATTTGAGTCTTTCATCTTCTGGAGTTTATATCAAGAGACACATATCATCATTAAATAGTGTTTTCCATTGCAATAACAACAAATAGAACCAACTCACATAAATACGAGAGTGCACGCACCTTTTTCTCGTCACATTGGTGGCAGCGGTGGGATATCTTGTGTGACTTGACAATTTCGCTATATTGGAGTTTAGTGTACATTTTAATTTGTGTTATGGATACTCTTAGGATTAAAAGGAGACATTCCGATCAGGCTATCACATCATCCAAGGTAAGACCTGATTTTTCTAGAAGTCGATTATTCACCCCTGATTCTGGTATTGGAGATACACAATCACCTCGCCGGACCCCTATGGAAATTCCGACTGGAGGAGCTCCCAGGACGAATGAACTAGGCATGTGTGTCTCCCCAAGGAGGAATGGTGCAGAAATCCCAGCAGAGACAGAATGGAGCCGTTGGAGTTTATTTTGGTTTACGTGGTTTGGAATCCTCGCACTGAGTTGTAGCTGTGTGGCGTTTGCTTGGGCCTACTTTCCAAACAACCGGATAGTTCAACTTTCACAAAAATATGTTATGAACGGTTTACTGGCCGTTATCGCTGTGACTTTTCTGGCTGTATTCCTAAAGTTCCTGACGATGATATGCAGGAGAGAGTCCCCGGAGAATAATAGTCGCGGACTTCATTCCAGACAAATGGATGAAGACATGTGGGAAGAAGACTACCAAAATGATCAGTTTCATGAGGATGTCAGTCCATTTCAACTGGGAGAGTTGTCCAATAAGAAGGACGTCATGGCTAAGGGTCCAAGCATGGACTATGATGGCATGATGTCCAATGGACACTCAGGTATCTCAGTAGGACAGACAAATAACCCTGAAGAAACCGATGGAGTAGGAGATGTTGCAATTAAATACAGACAGGATACACCACGTCCCCCCTTTCGAGGCCGGGAGTCGGTTGCTCCTAGGGAGAACCAATATGTTGACCGCCGAGAGCAGGTGGAGCCACGAAGTTCGGGAATCACATCAGAATACCAAGTTAGAAGAACATTTTCTGGAGGAAGTACTGATGTATGGAATGAGTTTCTCCAATATTTTGAGAATATGGCAGATTTCAACATGTGGGGACCCGAGAAATCAAGACGGGTACTTCTTAGTACGTTACGTGGCCAGGCGGAGACGTTTGCTTTTGGGTTACCATTGGTCTTTCAAAGAGACTACGACAGGCCGAAGATGAAGATGGAAGGACGTTTCGGACTTACAGCTATGAAGGAACGATATATTGCTGATGCAAAATTGCGGAAAAGGCAGCCCGATGAATCTTTAAGAGATTTTGGACAGGCGATTGAGGACCTGTATAGGCGAGCATACCGTGATAACCCAGACATAGTGGAGGAGAATGCAATAAAGGCGTTTCTGGATAAATGTGGACAGGCAGAATACTTCAGGCTAGCAGTGAAAAGAACTAGGCCAAAGACCTGTTGTGAATGCGATGCAGGAGGAGTGCCTAAGAGTAGGAGAGAAGGAGCTAGCCAAGGACAGACCTGTGAATAAAAAGGTTTATGCAATTGAAGAGAAATTAGGCGGAATGAATATGATAAATGCTGAGGAATCACAAAGGGCGGGTTCTGACGGCAATAAAAAGGAAGATAATGGTGTACAGCCCTTTAGAAGATACCCGCCTAGGTTTGGATCCGGACCTCGAGGACGGCCATGGAAGCGCGCAGTTGGTCAAGGCAGAGGACAACCATGGATTCAAAACCAGAATCGGCAGGAGCCTGGAAGTCCTACAAGGGTGGCCCCTGGGAGCCCTCCACAAAAGCCGTTAAATTAGAAGAGACTGGTACCGAGGGCCCGTACCGGTCGTGAAGGAAAAGAGGCCTAATATGAAGAAGATGTATTTTGACAAGGTGGTATTCCACAGGAAGTGGAAGAGAAAAAAAGGCCAAGGGAGTCTAGAAATAGTGACTCCAGCAATGAAGATAGGAAGTCTATTAGAGTAGAAGCACTAAGGAGTTTGGAGTAGCACAGGAGACAGTAAGCAGACTCCAAGGAATGGTTGTGCATGGCTAAGTAGAAGGTGTATCAGTAGATTGGAAGATAGATACAGGTGCTAAAAGCACATTTATAACCAAACATACATTTGATATGATGATAGATAAGCCTACTTTAAAAGAAGTAGGTAGTAGATATGTAACTGCTAGTGGAGAAAAAGTGAAATGTTATGGCCAAGCACAGATGAATATCGCTTTTGGCGATCACATATACCCGCATGAAGTTGTTGTGGGAATAGTTCGACACAACTTGATTGGAGAAGACTTCATCACAAAGTATAGATGCAACTTTGACCATGATGAATCCAGCTTCATAATAAGAGGGAGCAGGGTACCTCTTGGAGACTCTGACAGGACCAAGAGAGCAGCCAGAGTAATTGCTTTGGAGACAGTCTTAGTACCTGCAAAACATGAAGTTCTAATCAAGTCGGGTCTGACGACAAGGACCCATGGTATAAGGGATCCAAATTATTTGGGGATCCTAACACCTGAGCGTCCATTTATGGAACGCTATGGACTTGCATTAGCAAAAACGTTAGTTGATGCAGCCAACGAGGTTGTTTTCACAAGAGTATACAACCCCGGACCTAATGATGTGAGAGTTTACAAACATACTCACATGGCGATATTTATACCAGTTTCCAGGGTAGTACCAATAGTGGACCTACATATTCAAACAGAAAACCAAGAAGATGTTGAAGAAGTTTCTGTGGAAGAAAAATTACCAGAACATATGGTGCCAGTTTTCCGAAAAGGGAGTGAAAACCTTGATAATAGTCAGAAGAAAAAGTTAGAAGCTTTTCTAATAAAGAACCAAAACTGTTTTGCCCACTCGGGAGAAGTAGGAAGGACAAATATGGGAGTTCACATGATAAAACTCAGAGATGAAACTCCTGTGAGGGAAGCACCAAGACGCATTCCAATATACAAGCGACAGGCACTTGAGGATGAGATTAAGAAACTGGAAGTAAAAGGGTTAATTGAAAAATTTACCAGCCCTTGGTCTTCACAAACAGTTATGGTCCAAAAGAAGGATGGAACATGGAGAATGTGTGTAGACTATAGAAAGCTCAATGAGAAAACCATCAAAGATGCTTATCCATTAACGAGAATCGATGAAAATCTAGATGCACTTGAAGGAGCTAAATGGTTCTCAGCTATAGACCTAGACATGGCCTATCACCAGGTTCCAATGGCAGATGAAGACAAAAGTAAGACAGCTTTTGCTACACCAAGAGGGGGTTTGTACCAGTTCACCACGATGCCTTTTGGCCTATGTAATTCAGCCAGCACGTTTGAGAGGATCATAGAGAAAACTCTGGTGGGCCTTCAATGGCAGATAGCAGTACTTTATCTAGATGATATTGTTGTTTACGGGAAATCGTTTGAAGACCACCTGTTGAATCTACAGAGAGTGTTCAAAAGATTGTCGGAGGCTGGACTGAAACTTAAACCAAAGAAATGCTACTTGATGCGAAAAGAAATATCCTTTCTTGGCCATGTGATATCAGAAGATGGCATAAAGACAGATCCAGAGATAGTATCAGCGGTAAGGAATATGCCTAGGCCAGTAAATGTTACACAGACAAGGAGTTTTCTGGGACTAACCTCATACTATAGGAAATATGAACAGTCATTTTTCAAAATTGCTAAGCCACTCTTCGATCTAACAAAGAAGGACCGAAGGTTTATCTGGACTGATGAATGTGAAAAGAGTTTCCAGGAGCTTAAAGAGAGATTATTTAGTGCTCCCATCTTAGCATTTCCGCGAGCAAATGGGAGTCAGTTTATACTAGACACTGATGCCAGTGCATACGCAATAGGAGCATTATTATCCCAAGTACAAGATGGCAAAGAAAGGGTTATTGCGTATGGGAGCCGATGTCTGGAACGCAATTACTGTGTTACGAGAAGAGAGATGTTAGCTGTGGTATATTTCACCAAATACTTTAAACACTATCTACTTGGGAGAAAGTTTTTGTTACGAACAGATCACGGGTCCTTGTCATGCCTACAGAAATTTAGAGAACCTGATGGGCAGATCCATAGATGGATTCAACAATTAAGTCCTTTTCATATGGAGATACAACATCGCCCTGGCGTACACCATGGTAATGCTGATGCAATGTCCAGGCTATTTACTCCCAGTGGTGATATCTGTAAGCAATGTGAAATTCCATGGGACTTCCAGTACAGTGGTCCCGAAACAACAGAAGTAAGAAATATGCGTGAAGGCAAAGTAGATGAATCAGTTGATTTGCTATCTGACGGTGATGATACAGAACCAGAAGAACAACCAGCCTCACCTTTGCCAAGAAGTTATACTAAGCCAGAAGCTGACTCTCCGGGAGGAGTTCCTATTGTAAGGAGGGGAGGAGGCCAAACAGACCAAAACCGTCGAAACAAAAGCCAATACCAAATGAAGACATTACTGATACGACAAGAATACAACATGAACAAAAGAAGATAAAGTCCTTGGAAAAATTTTAAAATTTAAACGAGAAAATAGAGAAAAACTGACCTGGGAAGAGGTCAGTACAGAAGGCAGACGTATGAAATCATATATTGCGAAATGGGAGCAGTTAAAAATTCAAAATGGTCTGCTGTGTTACGCTGGGAAGATCAATACCAGAAAACCAGATTGAAAATTTGTACTCCCGAATCCTTGTTAGATACAATACTATACTATTTACATGACTCCCGGACGGCAGGACACCAAGGAGTCAAGAAGACATATGAAAAAGCAAAGTTGTCCCCGTTTTTCTGGACTAATATGCAAAGAACAATAAAAGATTATGTAAACATGTGTGACATCTGCGGAGAACAAAAGAATCCAGCCTTCAAGAAACGACACAAGATGAAGCAATACATGGTTGGAAGCCCGTTTGAACGTATAGCCACGGACATAGCTGGGCCATTCCCTGTTAGTGAAAATGGAAATAAATACATACTGGTAGTTGCGGACTATTTCACAAAATTGACAGAAGCTTATACGGTTNACGACTATTGCTGATTCGATATTTAGAGGATGGATTAAAAGATATGGGTGTCCCAAGGAGCTACACTCTGATCAAGGGAGGCAGTTTGAGAGCCAAGTATTTCAAGAAATGTGTAAATTTTTAGATATCAGGAAAACAAGAACGACGCCGTTACACCCTAGATCAGATGGAATGGTAGAACGCATGAAACGAACGATAAACAACATGTTAGCAAAATATATCAAAAAGCATAAAAAAGACTGGGATGATTATTTGGACTCTGTGGTTATGGTATATGATTCGACAGTGCATGAAAGCTCAGGCCAGACTCCACACAGAATGGTTTATGGAGAAGAAATGAGATTCCCACTTGACTTTATTTCTCAAGCTATGGATGAGGAAAGGCAGAAATCATCATATGACAACTTTGTTCGTGACCAAAATTATCAAGTTGGTGCATTAGTATGGCGTAATCAAAGCAAAAAATGTCCCAGGAAGAAAATATAAGATAACGAGACATTGCACAGGCCCCTGGTTATCATAGAAAAATAGGGAGAAGTACTTTTTAAAATTAAACACTCTAAAAAATTCAACTCCTGTGGTGATACATGGAGACAACATGAAACCATATTATGGAAATAAACGATGAACATGGTTTACGAATCCAGAGTCAAAATGGCCTGAAAATGTCACTCACGATGAATTACCAAAAATAAAAGAATTTAGGGAAAACCATATGACTCATTCAGGTGAAAATGTAACTGATAACATTTTTGTCACGACAGGAAATGACCTAGAGAGTGAATTCATAACCAATCAGGACGATTGGGACCCCCGGAAAATATTCAGGACCCTCCAGGTTTCTGCATCCGCGCTGGAGAAAATGAACACCCCAATCTGCGAGGAAAAATTGCGCAATCAAATAAAAACACGATACGAAAGAGGGAAAGAAAATTACCGAAGAAGTTACAGGACTACATCTTGTTAATTATGGATAATAAAAAAAAAAGAAAAATGATGCAGGATTTTGCACTAGATGCAGGAGATCGTTTGGGAATAAAAAGAATTTGAAGAGGCACAACAACAGGTTTCACTCGCAACTTCCTAAAGTAATTTGCTGCAGAGAATGTGACCAGTACTTCTATAGGAGGGAACGTCTCAGAGAACATTTGAAAAATGTACATCATTATTCAGGTGGAGTGGCCTATGACTTGGCAGCGGCCACGCAATTTGAACAAGTGGATAGGGATAACCTTCCGGGACCGTCGGGAGGAGCAAACAACATTGATGTTGAAGGATGGAGACCAGATCATGAAGATGTTGACGAAAGAAAATGTGAATCAAATAATTCAGGTCGAGAAAGGAAGAGAAAAGTAGAAGTGAGTGAGGACAAGATACATATTGAGGTAGACAATAAAAAGAAAACCAAAGTTGTTGGAGAAGTGGACCAAGATGGAGGAGCTGGTGAAAGTGAAGACATGGAGACCGAGGAGCTGATTCATGAAGAACCGGAGATCGAGATTGAACTCATATCACTGACTATGGTGCAGAAAAAAAACTATAGATAAGGAAGGGATAGTGACTGTTTATCGCAAACAATATGTTAATACCAGTTTAAACTATGACATGAAGAAGTTTCCCTATAGAGTCTTTATCAAGTACTTCTTGAACCAGGTGTATACTCACATGAACAGTATGAAGGAGGAAGGGCCATCGACTGTAAGAATTTCAGAGAGCAGTGATGAAGAGGATGGAGAGGACTAACATTTTAAATATTCTTCCGATGAACTTGTATATATAGATAAACGCTTTTGTTTTTGTTCTTTATATTTTGTTTACCTGTTTAAATATTAGTCAAGGGGACCCCGGGATCCTGGATTAGGTATCCAGGTACTTAGGAACCAAGCATGCATCCTATATAATTATCTTACCTTATAGGATAAGGGGTGCCAATTCTGGACCCTATATCTACTTGTATATAAATAGATAGAGAGAGCCATAATAATATTGTTTTTAAGTGCCAAATTGAACCAGAGATGTTCAAAATATTGTTAAAATCCTGCCATTTTTTTTAGTATATAGTTTTGTTATGATGATCTAGTCAGTAGACATATTTTTTTTATTATTATTATGCTTTTTGTTGATATGTTTATACAATACTTGCAGATCATGTGTTCGAAGACTTTGATAACAGTTATATATATATATATATATGGGTTACATGTTAAAACATACTATGGTTAATTCATAAAATTCATTACTAATTACTTCATGTCACATATTTTGTTTTGTAATATTCCAAAATCATTTAGTTAAAATACTCTTTTTAATACGGGTGATATCACAATTGTTATTTCATCAGAATTTACATATCACTTCATATGTAATCATATTATTTTTATCATATTATTGTTAATGTTTTTTTTATAACTGAACAGTGGAAGTTCAGCACTAAGTGGGGGCTGTGTAGTGAATTTTGTAAATCAGGGTTCCCCTTTTTCTTCAATTTATAAGGAAATCCATAAAATTATTGTCTCAGGGTTGTATGTTTATACATTTCATCATTTATATTTCTGCTAAGTTATAAATAGTAGTTTCCTGTTGTTTTATAGTAAAATTCCATCATTTCATCATTTTTTTATGACTTTGAGGTCAATGACGTATAACACATGTGTTTTAGAATTAGGTTACTGGATGAAATGGTCCCATTTGGGTATCCTAACATCATATCTAGGAGTCCTTTCTTTATCCGGGGATTAATATCAAAATACCGTCCGTTTATATAGACTGATCTGCAAATCAGGATGAATATCATTTGTTAAATTGTGCATAATTCATGTTTTTCTTAATACAAGTTAATTTTGAACATTGACTCTTATTCTTGCGAGAGCAAGTTGTCAGACTATACAAGGATCCAGACTAACTTTTTATATGACCAAGGTGATTCCTAGCATAGTAAGCTACCTGAGGCTTGGGGTTATCTTGTAAGAAAAAGTGCACACTTGAGTCTTTCGTCTTCTGGAGTTTATATCAAGAGACACATATCATCATTAAATAGTGTTTTTCATTGCAATAACAACAAATAGAACCAACTCACATAAATACGAGAGTGCACGCACTTTTTTCTCGTGACAGTAGTATTGATCCGGTATAAAACGTTTTGTGTGATGCAGACTGTATAACAAGGTGTAACAGTACATTACAGGTAGTATCGACCCGGGATAAAACGTTTTGTATGATACAGGCTGCATAACAATGGTCTACCAGTACTTTACAGGTAGAACTACTCCGTTATAAAAAGTTTTGTATGATGCAGACTGTAAAACAATGGTCTGAAGGTACATTACAAGTAGTATTAGCAAGGGATAGAACGTTTCTGTTGATGCTTACTGTACAACAATGGTCAAACAGTACATTACAGGCAGGATTGATATGGTATAAAACGTTTTCTATGATGTAGACTGTATAACAATGGTCTAACAGTACATAACATGTAGTATTGACCCGGGATAAAACGTTTTTGATGATGCCTTCTCTATAACAATGGTCTAACAGTACATTTCAGGTAGTATTGACCCGGTATTAAACGTTTTGTATGATCCATACTGTATAATAATGTAACAGTATATTACAGATAGTATTGACCCGGGATAAAACGTTTTGTATGATGCAGACTGTATAAAAATGGTCTAACAGTACTTGAATAGTAGTATTAATTCGGTATAAAACGTTTTGTATGATGGAGACTATATAACATTGTTCTACTAGTACATTACAGGTAAACGTTTTGCATGATGTAGATTGTATAACAATAGCCTAACAGTACATTACAGGTAGTATTCACCCTAGATGAAAGGTTTTGAATGGTGCAGACTGTATAATAAACGTCTAACAGTACATTAGAAGTAGTATTGACCGTGATAAAACGTGTTGTATGATACAGACTGTATAACAATGGTCCAGCAATTCGTTAAAGGTAGTATTAATCCGGTATAAAACGTTTTGTGTGATGCAGACAGTATAACAATGGCGTAACAGTACATTACAGGTAGTATTGACCCGGGATAAAGCGTTTTGTATGATACAGGCTGCATAACAATGGTCTATCAGTACTTTACAGGTAGTATTGATCCGGTATGAAAAGTTTTGCATGATGCAGACTGTAAAACAATGGTCTAAAGGTACATTACAAGTAGTATTAGCACGGGATAGACCGTTTTGGTTGATGCTTACTGTACAACAATGGTAACACACTACATTACAGGTAGGATTAATATGATATAAAACGTTTTGTATGATGCAGACTGTATAACAATGGTCTAACAGTACCTTACATGTACTAATGACCCAGGATAAAACGTTTTGGATGATGCCTAATTTATAACAATGTTCTAACAGTACATTTCATGTAGCATTGGCCCGGTATAAAACGTTTTGTATGATGCAGACTATATGATAATGGTCTAACAGTATATTACAGATGGTATTGACCCAGGATAAAATGTTTTGCGTGATGCAGACTGTATAACAATGGCCTAACAGTACATTAGAAGTAGTATTGACCGGGATAAAACGTTTTGTATGATACAGACTGTATAACAATGGTCTAACAGTACATTACAGATAGTACAAAAATGTATTGACCCGGGATGAAATGTTTTGTATAAAGCAGACTGTATAACAATGGTCCAACAGTACATTTAAGTTAGTAATAATCCGGTTTAAAAAGTTTTGTATAATGCAGACTGTATAACAATGGTCTAACAGTACATTACAGGTACTATTGGCCCGGGAAAAACGTTTTGGATGATTCCTACCGTATAATAATGGTCTATCAGTACTTTATAGGTAGTATTCATCCGGTATAAAACGGTTTGTATGATGCAGACTGCAAAACAATGTTCTTCCAGTACATTGCGGGTAGTATTGACCCGGGATAAAACGTTTTGTATGATGCAGACTGTATAACAATGGTCCAACAATACTTTACAGGTGGTGTTGACCCGGTATAAAACGTTTTGTGTGATGCAGAATGTATAACACTGGTCTAACAGTATATTACAGATAGTATTGATCTCGTATAAAAAGTTTTGTATTACATTACATTGACCCGAGATAAAACGTTTTGTATAATGGAAACTGTATAACAATGGTGTAGCAGTACTTAACAGGTAGTATTAATCTCGTATAAAAAGTTTTGTATGATGTCGACTGTAAAACAATGGTCTAACGGTACATTACAAGTAGTATTAGCAAGGGATAAAACGTTTTGGTTAATACCTACCGTACAACAATGGTCAAACAGTACATTACAGGTAGGATTGAAATGGTATAAAACGTTTTTGTATGATGTAGACTGTATACCAATGGTCTAACTGTACATAACATGTAGTATTGACCGGGATAAAACGTTTTCGATGATGCCTTGTCTATAACAATGGTCTAACAGTACATTACAGATAGTATTGACCCGGGATAAAACGTTTTGTATGATGCAGACTGTATAGACTGTATAACAATGGTCTAACAGTACTTTAATTGTAGTATTAATTCGGTATAAAACGTTTTCTATGATGGAGACTATATAACAATGTTTTACTAGTACATTACAGGTAGTATTGACCCGGGATAAAATGTTTTGCATGATGCAGACTCTATATAACAATGGCCTAACAGTACATTACAGGTAGTATTGACCCTGGATGAAAAGTTTTGAATGATGCAGACTGTATCACAATCGTCTAACAGTACATTAGAAGTAGTATTGACCGGGATAAAACGTTTTGTATGATACAGACTGTATAACAATGGTCCAGCAATTCTTTAAAGGTAGTATTGATCCGGTATAAAACGTTTTGTGTGATGCAGACTGTATAACAATGGTGTAAAAGTACATTACAGGTAGAATGGATCCGGGATAAAACGTTTTTTATGATACAGCCTGCATAACAATGGTCTACCAGTACTTTACAGGTAGTATTGATCAGGTATAAAAATGTTTTGTATGATGCACACTGTAAAACAATGGTCTAAAGGTACATTACAAGTAGTATTAGCACGGGATACAATATTTTGGTTGATGCCACTTGTACAACAATGGTCAAACAGTACATTACAGGTAGGACTGATATGGTATAAAATGTTTTGTATAAAACAGTAACTTCGGTAAATAGTTAATTGTATGATGCAGACTGTATAACAATGGTCTAACAGTACATTACATGTACTATTGACCCAGGATAAAACGTTTTGTATGATGCAGACTGTATACTAATGGTCTAACAGTACATTGCAGATGGTATTGACTCTGAATAAAATGTTTTGAAGGATGCAGACTGTATACCAATGGTTTAACAGTACTTTAATGGTAGTATTGATTCGGTATAAAACGTTTTGTATGATGCAGACTGTATGACAATGTTCTACCAGTACATTACAGGTAGTATTGACCCTGGATAAAATGTTTTGCGTGATGCAGACTGTATAACAATGGCCTAACAGTACATTACATGTAGTGTTGACCATGGATGAAAAGTGTTGAATGATGCAGACTGAATAACAATCGTCTAACAGTACATTAGAAGTGATATTGACTGGGATAAACGTTTTGTATGATACAGACTGTATAACAATGGTCTAACAGTACATTTTAGGTAGTATTGATCCGGTATAAAAAGTTTTGTATAATGCAGACTGTATAACAATGGTATAAAGGTACATTACAAGCAGTATTAGCACGGGATAGAACGTTTTGTTTGATGCTTACTGTACAACAATGGCAACACAGTACATTACAGGTAGGATTGATATGGTATAAAACGTTTTGTATGATGCAGACTGTATAACAATGTTCTTCCAGTACATTACAGGTAGTATTGACCCGGGATAAAACGTTTTGTATGATGCAGACTGTATAACAATGATCCAACAATACTTTACAGGTGGTATTGACACGGTACAAAACGTTTTGTGTGATGCAGAATGTATAACAATGGTCTAACAGTACATTACAGATAGCATTGACCCGAGATAAAACGTTTTGTATGATGGAAATTGTATAACAATGGTGTAACAGTAATTACAGGTAGTATTGATCTCGTATAAAACGTTTGCATGATGCAGACTGAATAACAATAGTCCAACAATACTTTACAGGTGGTATTGACCCGAGATAAAACGTTTTGTATGATGGAAACTGTATAACAATGGTGTAACAGTACTTTACAGGTAGTATTGATCTCGTATAAAAAGTTTTGTATGATGCAGACTGTAAAACAATGGTCTAACGCTACATTACAAGTAGTATTAACAAGGGATAAGACGTTTTGGTTGATGCCCACTGTACAACAATGGTCTAACAGTACATTACAGATAGTATTGAAACGGGATAAAACGTTTTGTATGACGCAGACTGTATAACAAAGGTCTAACAGTACATTACAGGTAGTATTGACAATGGATGGAAAGGTTTGAATGATGCAGACTGTATAACAATCGTCTAACAGTGCATTAGAAGTAGTATTGACCGGGATAAAACGTTTTGTATGATACATACTGTATAACAATGGTCCAGCAATTCTTTAAACGTAGTATTGATCCGGTATAAACATTTTGTGTGATGCAGACTGTATAACAATGGTGTAACAGTACATTGCAGGTAGAATGGACCCGGGATAAAACGCTTTGTATTATACAGGCTGCATAACAATGGTCTACCAGTACTTTACAGGTAGTATTGATCCGGTATAAAAGTTTTGTATGATGCACACTGTAAAACAATGGTCTAAAGGTACATTACAAGTAGTATTAGCACGGTATAGAACATTTCGGTTGATGCTTACTGTACAACAATGGTCAAACAGTACATTACAAGTAGGATTGATATGGTATAAACCGTTTTGTATAAAACAGTACATTACATGTACTATTGACCCGGGATAAAACGTTTTGGATGATGCCTACTCTATCACAATGGTCTAACAGTACATTTCAGGTAGTATTGACCCGGTAAAGAACGTTTTGTATGATGAAGACTGTATAATAATGGTCTAACAGTACATTGCAGATGGTTTTGACCTTTGTTGAAATTTTTTTGATGATGCAGGCTGTATAACAATGGTCTATCAGTACTTTATAGGTAGTATTGATTCGGTATAAAACGTTTTGTATGATGGAGACTGTATGACAATGTTCTACCAGTACATTACAGGTAGTATTGACCCTGGATAAAATGTTTTACGTGATGCAGACTGTATAACAATGGCCTAACAGTACATTACATGTAGTATTGACCATGGATGAAAAGTGTTGAAAGATGCAGACTGTATAACAATCGTCTAACAGTACATTAGATGTGGTATTGACCGGGATAAAACGTTTTATATGATACAGACTGTATAGCAATGGTCTAACAGAACATTTTAGGTAGTATTGACCCTTGATAAAACGTTTTGTATAATGCAGACTGTATAACAATAGTCTAACAGTACATTACAGGTACTATTGAAACGGGAAAAACGTTTTCGATGATGCCTACTGTATAACAATTGTCTAACAGTACATTACAGACAGTATTGACCCTTGATGAAAAGTTTTCGATGATGCAGACTGTATAAAAATGATCTATCAGTACTGTATAGGTAGTATTGATCCGGTATAAAACGTTTTGTATGATGCAGACTGTATAACAATGTTCTTCCAGTATATTACAGGTAGTATTAACCCGGGATAAAACGTTTTCGATGATGCCTTCTCTATAACAATGGTCTAACAGTACATTACAGATAGTATTGATCCGGGATAAAACGTTTTGTATGATGCAGACTGTACAACAGTGGTCTAACAGTACTTTAATTGTAGTATTAATTCGGTATAAAACGTTTAGTATGCTGGAGACTATATAACAATGTTCTACTAGTACATTACAAGTAGTATTGACCAGGATAAAACGTTTTGTATGATGCAGACTGTATAACAATGGTGTAACAGTACATTATAAGTAGTATTGACCCGGGATAAAACTTTTTGTATGAGGCAGACTGTAAAACAATGGATTATACTACATAACAGATAGAATTGACCCGGTATAAAACGTGTTGTATGATGCAAACTGTATAGCAATGGTGTAACAGTACACTACAGATAGCATTGACCCGGGATAAAACGTTCTGTATGATGCAAACTGTATAACAATGGTGTAACAGTACATTACAGGTAATATTGACCCGGGATAAAACGCTTAGTATGATACAGGCTGCAGAACAATGGTCTCAAGGTACATTACAGGTAGTATTAGCACGGGATAAAACGTTTTGGTTGATGCCTACTGTACAACAATGGTCATACAGTATATTACAGGTAGGATTGATATGGTATAAAAAGTTTTGTATGATGCAGACTGTATAACAACGGGCTAACAGTACATTACATGTAGTATTGCCCCGGGATAAAACGTTTTCGATTATGCCTATTCTATAACAATGGTCTAACAGTACATTACAGATAGTATTGACCCGGGATAAAACGTTTTGTATGATGGAGACTGTATGACAATGTTCTACCAGTACATTACAGGTAGTATTGACCCTGGATAAAATGTTTTGCGTGATGCAGACTGTATAACAATGGCCTAACAGTACGTTACATGTAGTATTGACCATGGATGAAAAGTGTTGAAAGATGCAGACTGAATAACAATCGTCTAACAGTACATTAGAAGTGGTATTGACCGGGATAAAACGTTTTGTATGATACAGACTGTATAACAATGGTCTAACAGAACATTTTAGGTAGTATTGACCCTTGATAAAACGTTTTGTATAATGCAGACTGTATAACAATGATCTAACAGTACATTACAGGTACTATTGACCCGGGAAAAACGTTTTCGATGATGCCTACTGTATAACAATTGTCTAACAGTACATTACAGACAGTATTGACCCTTGATAAAACGTTTTTGATGATGCAGACTGTATAAAAATGGTCTATCAGTGCTGTATAGGTAGTATTGATCCGGTATAAAACGTTTTGTATGATGCAGTCTGTATAACAATGTTCTTCCAGTATATTACAGGTAGTATTAACCCGGGATAAAACGTTTTCGATGATGCCGTCTCTATAACAATGGTCTAACAGTACATTACAGATAGTATTGATCCGGGATAAAACGTTTTGTATGATGCAGACTGTATAACAGTGGTCTAACAGTACTTTAATTGTAGTATTATTCGGTATAAAACGTTTAGTATGCTGGAGACTATATAACAATGTTCTACTAGTACATTACAGGTAGTATTGACCCGGGATAAAATGTTTTGCATGATGCAGACTGTATATAACAATGGCCTTACAGTACATTACATGTAGTAGTGACCCTGGATGAAAAGTTTTGAATGATGCAGACTGTATAACAATCGTCTAACAGTACATTAGAAGTAGTATTGACCAGGATAAAACGTTTTGTATGATGCAGACTGTATAACAATGGTGTAACAGTACATTAAAAGTAGTATTGACCCGGGATAAAACTTTTTGTATGAGGCAGACTGTAAAACAATGGATTATACTACATAACAGATAGAATTGACCCGGGATAAAACGTGTTGTATGATGCAAACTGTATAGCAATGATGTAACAGTACATTACAGATAGCATTGACCCGGGATAAAACGTTCTGTATCATGCAAACTGTATAACAATGGTGTAACAGTACATTACAGGTAATATTGACCCGGGATAAAACGCTTAGTATGATACAGGCTGCAGAACAATGGTCTCAAGGTAGATTACAGGTAGTATTGGCACGGGATAAAACGTTTTGGTTGATGCCTACTGTACAACAATGGTCATACAGTACATTACAGGTAGGATTGATATGGTATAAAAAGTTTTGTATGATCCAGACTGTATAAAAACGGGCTAACAGTACATTACATGTAGTATTGACCCGGGATAAAACGTTTTCGATGATGCCTATTCTATAACAATGGTCTAACAGTACATTACAGATAGTATTGACCCGGGATAAAACGTTTTGTATGATGCAGACTGTGTAAGAATGGTCTAACAGTACTTTATATGTAGTATTGGTCCGGAATAAAACGTTTTGTGTGATGCAGACTGTATAACAATGTTCTACCAGTACATGACTGGTAGTATTGACCCTGAATGAAAAGTTTTGAAGGATGCAGACTGTATAACACTCCTCTAACAGTACATCCGAAGTAGTATTGACCGGGATAAAACGTTTTGTATGATGCAGACTGTATAACAATGGTCTGGCAATACTTTACAGGTAGTATTTATCCGGTATAAAACGTTTTGTGTGACGCAGCTTGTATAACAATGGTCTATCAGTACATTACAGATAGTACACAAATGTATTGAACCGGGATAAAACGTTTTGTATGATGCAGACTGTATAACAATGGTCTAACAGTACATTAAAGGTAGTATTGACCCGGGATAAAACGTTTTGTATGATACAGACTGTATAACAATGACGTAACAGTACATTAAAGGTATAATCATCCTTCCCCATGGCTATGTCAGCCTGCAGAGCCTTTCCGCAAAAGCCATATTCGGTTGACCCGGATATCTCGGAGGTTGACCTGCATATATCAAGCCATTCTCCCGAACTTTCAAAGGCGAAAGCCTTTATTCAATTTTTTACACGAAATCAAACAGATAAAAATAAACCTCTATTGCATTTGTTCTTTTCGATTAAGTATTGAAAACAGAGTCTTGATTACACAAAAAATTAAACTAGACGTAAGAAAAATTGTAGAAACTGGGTCGTTGATATATCCTGCAAAGATTTGACGTTTTTTATGTCATGACGTCATAAAAGCTCCAAGGAACGATAGAATATCGTAGCAACCAAAGTTTGTTCCATCATTCAAATCGACATTTTTTCGAGTAGTTTGGTCAAAATATTCATCCAGTTACAAAACCTTTGCCTATACAATAATTGAAAAACTTTGAAGCTGAACATTGCTGAAAACGTTCGAATGAAATGAATGTCGAATTTCCCGCTCAACTTTGGGAGAATTTGAACCTTCACTTCAATTAATACGAATTTAAAATACAAAGTAACGGATGATAAACAAGTTATCGCATTTCATATTCTGGATCACGGGCTGATATTTTACGAAACATAGCTGTCAAGAGCCCAATAACATATATGTATTGACCCGGGATAAAACGTTTTGTATGATGCACACTGTAAAAAAATGGACAAATAGTACATTACAGGTAGTATTAACTCGGGATAAAACGTTTTGTATGATACAGACAGTATAACAATGGTCTAACGGTACTTTACAAGTAGTTTAACACGGGATAAAACGTTTTGTATGATGCAGACTGTAAAACAATGGTTTAACTGTACATTACAAGTAATTTAGGACGGGATAAAACGTTTTGTATAATACAGACTGTATAACAATGGTCTTACAGTACTTTACAGGTAGTGTTGATCCGGTTTGAAACGTTTTGTGTGACGCAGACTGTATAACAATCGTCTAACAGTACTTTACAGGTAGTATTGATACGGTATAAAACCTTTTGGATGATGCCTACTCTTTAACAATGGTCTAACAGTACAATTCAGGTAGTATGTTACCGGTATAAACCGTTTTGTATGATGCCGGCTTTATAACAATGGTCTAACAGTACAATACAGGTAGTATTGACCAGGGTTAAAACGTTTTGGATGATTCCTACTGTGAAACAATGTTCTAACATCACATTTGAAGTAGAATTGACCCAGTTCAAAACGTTTTGTATGATGAAGACTATATAACAATTGTCTAACAGTATATTACATGTAGTATTGACTCGGGAAAAACGTTTTGTATGATGTAGACTGTATAGCAATGGTCAAGCAATACTTTACAGGTCGTATTGATCCGTAATAAAACGTTTTGTGTGATGCGGACTGTATAACAATGGTCTAACAGTATTTTACAGGTAGTATTGATCCTGTAAAAACGTATGCTACAGACTGTATTCGAATGGTCTTTCAATACTTTATAGGTAGTATTGATCAGGTTTGAAAGGTTTTGCATGTTGCAGACCGTATAACAATCGTCTAACAGTACATAACAGGTAGTATTAACCCGGAATAAAACGGTTTTTTCTGATGGAGACTGTATAACAATGGTCTAACAGTGTATTTAAGGTAGTATTGACCCGAACTAAAACGTTTTAAATAATGCAGACTTATAACAATGGTCTAACAGTACATTACTAGTAGTTTTAATATGGTATCAAACGTTTTGTATGATGCAGACTGTATAATAATGATCTTAAAGTACATTACAGGTAGTATTGACCCGGGATAATGCGCTTTGTATGATGCAGACATCATAACAATGGCCTGACAGTACATTAAAAGTAGCATTGACCAGGGATAAAACGTTCTGTATGATGCAGACTGTAAAATAATGGTCTAACATTACATTACAGGTAGAATTGACAAGGGTAAACAGTTTTGTATAATGCAAACTGTAAGACAATGGTTTAACAGTACAAAGCAAGTAGTTTTAACCCGGGATAAAACGTTTTGTATGATACAGTCTGTATAACAATGGTCTAACAGTACTTTTCAGGTACTATTGACCCAGGGTAGAACGTTTTGTACGATGCATACTGTATTCCAATGGCCTTAAAGTACTTTACAGGTTATATTGATCAGGTATAAAACCTTTGTATAATGGAGACTGTATACAAATAATCTAACTATGTATTACAGGTAGTATTGACAAGGATAAAACGCTTTGTATGATAGAGACTGTACAGCAACGGTCTGAAAGTGCATTAAAGGTAGTATTGACCCGGGATACCACGTTTTGGATGATACCTACTGTATAACAATGTCTACAGTACAATTCAGGTAGCATTGACCCGGTATAAAACGTTTTGTATGATGCAGACTGTATAACAATGGTCTAATACAGGTAGTATATACCCGGGATAAACGTTTTGATATTCCCTTCTGTATAACAATGGTCTAACAGTAAATTTCATGTAGTATTGACCCGGCATAAAACGTTTTGTATGATGTCGACTGTATAACAATGGTCTAACAGTACTTATAGGTAGTATTGATCCTGTATAAAACGTTTTGTATGATGCAGATTGCATAACAATGTTTTACTAGTACATTACTGGTAGTATTGACCTGGGATAAAACTTTTTTTATGATGCAGACTGTATAACAATGGTTTAACCGTTGATTAGAAGTAGTATTGACCGGGATAAAACGTTTCGTATGATGCAAACTGTATAAAATGGTCCTGCAATACTTTACAGGTAATATCGATCCGGTATAAAACGTTTTGTGTGATGCAAATTGCATATAACAATAATCTAACAGTACATTACAGGTAGTATTGACACGGGATACGCGTTTTGGATGATGTCTACTGTATAACAATGGTCTAACAGTAAATTGCAGGTAGTATTGTCCCGGTATAATACGTTTTGTATGATGCAGACTGTATAACAATTGTCTAATAGGACATTACAGGTAGTATTGACCCTGGATAAAACGTTTTGTATGATGCAGACTGTATAACAATGGTCCAGCAATACTTTACACGTAGTATTAATTTAACATTATTTTATTTGTAAATGATACAACATGAACACATATAACAATACAAAATAAACAGGATTCGGAAACAAGTGACATTCTTATATAAATCCGTTTCCTGTTTAGCATACCTTTACACTAATACAAAGTGTCATCAGAATACTAAATATTTCAAGAAAACAAAAAAATTTTGACTACATAATTCACATTTTATATGAATAAGATTTACAACTGTATTTTCACACTCTGAAATGCAAATCATTATAAGTCCGACTGTTAGATAGCAAAACGTTTGGTTCTTGTAATAAAATTTGATACACATCTAAATATTTCTTTGTTATCTTCGTCACTAACCAAATTATTTCCAAACAATAAACATTGCAAGTCTATATTGATTAATGTGCCGATTGTTACACGTCTAATAACATTGTAATTTTGACAAATAAAGAAATAATGAAAAGTAGTTTCACCACGACCACAGGAACATTAATTGATAAGATTTTTTCTAAATAAATGTCCGTTTCAGATGCTACGTTGCAGTCTAAGTCGAGTGATAATGATTTGTTCTTTTCTGTTTCCAAGGGTGAAATAAATTGGTATTTTATGGGTATTTTGAAAAAGATAAGATTTAAAAGAACATTTTGACTCATTGTGTCGCACGTTTTCTGGTACATTATTCCATAAAGTTATCACAGATGGAAGGGATGAATTTTGATAATAATTCGTGCGGCAACGCATAGTTTGAACTTGACTTGCTCTTCTTGTCCTGTGGTCGTGTAAATCATGTATCAGATTAGGAACTATAGAAGAGAGATAATCAGGACAATCTTTATGGAACATTTGTTGAAACTTTACTAATTTGTGGTTTTCTCGTCGAGTCTGAATGGTACAAGTGGTATTAATCCGGTATAAAACGTTTTCTTTCATGCAGACTCCATATAACAATAATCTAACAGTACATTAAAGGTAGTATTGACCCGGGATAAAACGTTTTGTATGATGCAGACTGTATAACAATGGTCTAACAGTACATTAAAGGTAGTATTGACCCGGGATAAAACGTTTTGTATGATGCAGACTGTATAACAATGGCCTAACAGTACATTAAAGGTAGTATTGACCCGGGATAAAACGTTTTGTATGATGCAGACTGTATAACAATGGTCTAACAGTGTATTTCAGGTAGTATTGACTAACCGGGATAAAACGTTTTGCATGATGCAGATTGTATAACAATGGTCTAACAGTACATTAAAGATAGTATTGACCCGAGATAAAACGTTTTGTATGATGGAAACTATATACCAATGTTCTACTAGTACATTACAGGTAGTATTGTCCCGGGATGAAATGTTTTGCATGCTGCAGACTGTATATAACAATGGCCTAACAGTACATTACAGGTATACGTAGTATTGACCCTGGATGAAAAGTTTTGAATGTTGTAGACTGTATAACAATCGTCTAACAGTACATTAGAAGTAGTATTGACCGGGATAAAAGGTTTTGTATGATACAGACTGTATAACAATGGTCCAGCAATTCTTTAAAGGTAGTATTGATCGGGTATAAAACGTTTTGTGTGATGCAGACTGTATAGCAACGGTGTAACAGTACATTACAGGTAGAATTGACCCGGGATAAGACGTTTTCTATGATACAGGCTGCATAACAATGGTCTACCAGTACTTTACAGGTAGTATTGATATGGTATAAAAAAAGTTTTGTATGATGCACACTGTAAAACAATGGTCTAAAGGTACATTACAAGTAGAATTAGCACGGGATAGAACGTTTTGGTTGATGATTACTGTACAACAATGGTCAAACAGTACATTACAGGTAGGATTAATATGGTACAGAACGTATTGTATAAAACAGTAAATTCGGTATTTGGTTGTATAATGCAGACTGTATAACAATGGTCTAACAGTACATTACAGATAGTATTGACCCGGTATAAAACGTTTTGTATGATGCAGACTGTATAATAATGGTATAACAGTACATTGCAGATGGTATTGACCCTGAATGAGAGTTTTGAAGTATGCAGACTGTATAACAATGGTCTAACAGTACTTTAATGGTAGTATTGATTTAGTATAAAACGTTTTGTATGATGCAGACTGTATGACAATGTTCTACCAGTACATTACAGGTAGTATTGACCCTGGATAAAATGTTTTGCGTGATGCAGACTGTATAACAATGGCCTAACAGTACATTACATGTAGTATTGACCATTGATGAAAAGTGTTGAATGATGCAGACTGTATAACAATCGTCTAACAGTACATTAGGAGTGGTATTGACCAGGATAAAACGTTTTGTATGAGACAGACTGTATAACAATGGTCTAACAGTACATTACAGATAGTGCAAAAATGCATTGACCCGAAATAAAATGTTTTGTATGATGCAGACTGTAAAACAATGGTCTAACTGTACATTTTAGGTAGTATTGATCCGGTATAAAAAGTTTTGTATAATGCAGACTGTATAACAATGGTCTAACAGTACATTACAGGTACTATTGACCCGGGAAAACCGTTTTGGATTGATTGATTGATTAGTTAGAGTTTAACGTCCAATGAGCAATATTTCAGATATATCAACACGAGAACAAATTAATCAATTCAAAACAATTGTAAGTAAAAGAAGAAAGAAATATAGGTGGAAGAGACAACCGGGGTAACGACTTTTGATTGCCACTTGAGAAGGGGAGAAATGGGTAGGGGCAGGAAATTTAGCCTTCCATACGACACCCAGTGCGTCTGCTCTCTTCAGATAAATATAGAAGGGGTCTTTATACAGCATGGAGCGTGGCGTTTCTCCATAAAGTTTGGCTACAATGGTTCGCGGTCAGGCTTTCCGTATTATGACCTGACTACCCCGCATAGACAGGGCATTCCCCTATCCACCAACTGGGGACGCGCCCGGCATCTCTGTAGCCGAAGCCCCTGAAAACCGATCCAGGTGCCGGCAAACCGTTTTGGATGATGCTTACTGTATAACAATGGTCTAACAGTAAATTACAGACAGTATTGACCTTTGATGAGGCAGACTGTATAACAATGGTGTATCAGTACTTTATAGGTTGTATTAATCCGGTATAAAACGTTTTGTATGATGCAGACTGTATAACAATGTTCTTCCAGTACATTACAGGTAGTATTGACCCTGTTCAAAACGTTTTGTATGATGCAGACTGTATAACAATGGTCTAACAGTAAATGACAGGTAGTATTGGCGTTTGATAAAAAGTTTTGTATAATGCAAACTGTATAAAAATGGTATAATAGTACATTTCAGATAGTATGGACCCGGGGTAAAACGTTTTGTATGATGCAGACTGTATAACAATGGTGTAACAGCACATTATAGGTAGTATTGACCCGGGATAAAAGGTTTTGTATGAGGCAGACGATAAAACAATGGTTAATACTACATTACACATAGAATTGACCCGGGATAAAACGTGTTTTATGATGCAAACTGTATAACAATGGTGTAACAGTACATTACAGATAGTATTGACCCTGGATTAAACGTTCTGTATGATGCAAACTGTATAACAATGGTGTAACAGTACATTACAGGGAATAATGACCCGGGATAAAACGTTTAGTATGATACAATCTGCATAACAATGGTCTAAAGGTACATTACAGGTAGTATTAGCACGGGATAAAACGTTTTGGTTGATGCCTACTGTATGATACAATCTGCATAACAATGGTCAAACAGTACATAACAGGTAGGATTGATATGGTATAAAAAGTTTTGTCTGATGCAGACTGTATAACAATGGTCTAACAGTACATTACATGTAGTATTGACCCGGGATAAAACGTTTTCGATGATACCTACTATATAACAATGGTCTAACAGTACATTACAGATAGTATTGACCCGGGATAAACGTTTTGTATGATGCAGACTTTGTAAGAATGGTCTAACAGTACTTTGTATGTAGTACTGGTCCGGAATAATTTTTTTTTCTGATGCAGACTGTATACCAATGTTCTACCAGTACATTACAGGTAGTATTGACATTGAATGAAAAGTTTTGAAGGATGCAGACTGTATAATTATCGTCAAACAGTACATCCGAAGTAGTATTGATCGGGATAAAACGTTTTGTATGATACAGACTGTATAAGAATGGTCCAGCAATACTTTACAGGTAGTATTGATCCGGTATAAAACGTTTTGTGTGATGCAGATTGTATAACAATGGTCTGACAGTACATTACAGGTTGTATTGACCCTGAATGAAAAGTTTTGAAGGTTGCAGACTGTATAATGATAGTTCAAAAGTACATCCGAAGTAGTATTGACCGGGATAAAACGTTTTGTATGATACAGACTGTATAACAGTGGTCCAGCAATACTTTACAGGTAGTATTGATCCGTTATTAAACGTTTTGTGTGACGCAGATTGTATAACAATGGTCTAACAGTACATTCCAGATAGTACGCAAATGCATTGAACCGCAATAAAACGTTTTGTATGATGCAGGCTGTATAACAATGGTGTACCAGTACATTAAAGGTAGTATTGACCAAGGATAAAACGTTTTGTATGATGCAGACTGTATAACAATGCTGTAACAGTACATTAAAGGTAGTATTGACCCGGGATAAAACGTTTTGTATGATACAGACTGTATAACAATGGTCTAACAGTACATTAAAGGTAGTATTGACCCGGGATAAAACGTTTTGTATGATGCACACTGTATAACAACGCTGTAACAGTACATTAACGGTAGTATTGACCCGGGATAAAACGTTTTGTATGATGCAGACTGTATAACAATGCTGTAACAGTACATTAAAGTAGTATTGACCCGGGATAAAACGTTTTGTATGATGCAGACTGTATAACAATGCTGTAACAGTACATTAAAGGTAGTATTGACCCGGGATAAAACGTTTTGTATGATGCAGACTGTATAACAATGCTGTAACAGTACATTCAAGTAGTATTGACCCGGGATAAAACGTTTTGTATGATGCAGATTGTATAACAATGGTCTAACAGTACATTACAGATAGAACACAAATGTATTGAACCGGGATAAAACGTTTTGTATGATACAGACTGTATATGAATGGTTTAACAGTACATTAAAGGTAGTATTGACCCGGGATAAAACGTTTTGTATGATGCAAATTGTATAACAATGGTGTAACAGTACATTACTGGTAGTATTGACCCGGGATAAAACGTTTTGTATGATGCAGCTTGTATAACAATGGTGTAACAGTACATTAAAGGAAGTTTTGACCCGGGATAAAACATTTTGTATGATGCAGACTGTATAACAATGCTGTAACAGTACATTAAAGGTAGTATTGACCCGGGATAGAACGTTTTGTATGTTGCAGACTGTATAACAATGGTGTGACAGTACATTAAAGATATTATCATCCTTCCTCATGGTTATGTCAGCCTGCAGATCCTTTCCGCAAAAACCATATCCGGTTGACCCGGATATCTCGCAGGTTGACCTGGATATATCAAGCGATTCTCCCAAACTTTCAAAGGCAAAAACCTTTATTCAAGTTTTTACACGAAATCAAACGGATAAAAATAAATCTCTATTGCTTTTGCTCTTTCCGATAAAGTATTAAAAACAGAGTCATGATTACACAAAAAGATAAACTAGACGTAAGAAAAATTGTAGAAACTGGGTCGTTGATATATCCTGCAGAGATTTGACGTTTTCATATTATGACATCATAAAAGTTCCAAGGAACGATAGAATATCGTAACAAGCAAAGGTTGTTCCATCATTCAAAATCGACATTTTTTCGAGTAGTTCGGTCAAAATAGTCATCCAGTTACAAAACCTTTGCCTATGCAATAATTAAAAAAAAACTACAAAACATGTTTTTGAAGCTGAAAATTGCTGAAAACGTGCGAATGAAATGAATGTCGAATTTCTCGCTCAACTTTTTGAGAATTTTAACCTTTACTTCAATAAATACGAATTTAAAATACAAAGCAACGGATGATAAACAAGTTATCGCATTTCATATGGATCACGGGCTGATATTTTACGAAACATAGCTGTCAAGAGCCCGATAACATACGTATTGACCCGGGATTAAACGTTTTGTATGATGCACACTGTAAAAAAATGGACTAATAGTACATTACAGGTAGTATTAACCCGGGATAAAACTTTTGTATGATACAGAAAGTATAACAATGGTCTAACGGTACATTACAAGTCGTTTTACACGTGATAAAACGTTTTATATGATGCACACTGTAAAACAATGGTCTAACTGTACATTACAAGTAATTTAACACGGGATAAAACGTTTTGTATAATACAGGCTATAACAATGGTCTTACAGTACTTTACAGGTAGTGTTGATCCGGTTTGAAACGTTTCGTTAATGCAGACTGTATAACAATCGGCTAACAGTACTTTACAGGTAGTATTGATCTGGTATAAAACCTTTTGGATGATGCCTACTGTTTAACAATGGTCTAACAGTACAATTTAGGTAGTATGTAACCGGTATAAACCGTTTTGTATGATGCAGGCTTTATGACAATGGTCTAATAGTACAATACATGTAGTATTGACCCGGGTAAAAACGTTTTGGATAATTCCTACTGTAAAACAATATTCTAGCAGAACATCTGAGGTGGAATTGACCCTGTTCAAAACGTTTTGTATGATGCAGACTGTATAACAATTCCCTAACAGTATATTACATGTAGTATTGACCCGGAATAAAGCGTTTTGTATGATGCAGATTGTATAACAATGGTCCAGCAATACTTTACAGGTAGTATTGATCCGGTATAAAACGTTTTGTGTGATGCGGACTGTATAACAATGGTATAACAGTATTTTACAGGTAGTATTGATCCTGTATGAAACGTTTCGTATGCTGCAGACTGTATTGCAATGATCTTTCAATACTTTATAGGCAGTATTGATCAGGTTTGAAAGGTTTTGCATGTTGCAGACCGTATAACAATCGTCTAACAGTACATAATAGGTAGTATTAACCCGAAATAAAACTTTTTTGGCTGATGGAGACTGTATAACAATGATCTAACAGTGTAGTTCAGGTAGTATTGACCCGAACTAAAACGTTTTAAATGATGCAGACTGTATAACAATGGTCTAACAGTACATTACTTGTAGTATTAATATGGTATAAACTTTTTGTGTGATGCAGACTGTATAACAATGGTGTAACAGTACATTAAAAGTAGTATTGACCCGGGATAAAACGTTTTGTATGATGCAGATTGTATAACAATGGTCCAGCAATACTTTACAGTAGTATTGATCCGGTATAACACGTTTTGTGTCATGCGGACTGTATAACAATGGTATAACAGTATTTTACAGGTACAGTCCTTGTATCAGTAGCCGTTACTTATTGACGGATTGTTGACTGATTGATGACGGATTTTTGACTGATTGATGACTGATTTTTCACTGATCTATGACGGATCCATGAATAACGGATGTGTACGTATTTTACGGATTGTAAACGTATTTTACGGATGCAAACGTATTTTACTGATCGCATCCGTCAATTACGCATTGTATCAATCAGTAAATCACGTATGACGGATACGTAAATATTTGGAATTTTAAGACAAAACGAATACACATAATATTCTCGTGTGTTGCCAGGTTGTTGGATAATCTTTTTCAAATATAAAGAAACAGTTTGATTAAATTACGAATGCTGTATTTTGTTTCAATTTAAATCGTTTACATGTATTTGTGAATGAGAACTGGGAATCTATACTGCATAATACTAATCTGCTTTTTAAACTCGATCTTTGAAAATGACCAAAACAATTTTGTATTTTGTTTCAATTTAAATCGTTTACATGTATTTGTGAATGAGAACTGGGAATCTATACTGCATAATACTAATCTGCTTTTTAAACTCGATCTTTGAAAATGACCAAAACAATTTTTTTTTTTTGGAAAATTTTATTTATCATATCCTTTCAAAGGAGTTGTATCTTTTGCGAAACAATTTTAATGAATTTTAACATATTTTAGGCTTGAAAAGTTGGATTTTTAGTCTGCGGTTTCATCATATCCTTTCGAAGGAGTTTTATCTTTTGCCAAACACAATTTCAACAAATTTCAGCATATTTAAGTTTTTTAGTGTAGGGTTTAAACTCTGTTGATAAAAATGACCAAAACAATTAAAATTTTTTGATAATTTTATTCATCGTATCCTTTCGAAGGAGTTTTATCTTTTGCGAAACACACATTTAATGAATTTTAACATATTAAAGGCTTGAAAAGTTAGATTTTTAGTCTGCGGTTTAAACTCTGTCTATTAAAATGACCAAAACAATTTAAATTTTTTGAAAATTTTATTCTTCATATCTTTTAGAAGGAGTTTTATCTTTTGCGAAACACAATCTTAACAAATTCCAGAATATTTAGATTTGAAAAGTTCGATTTTTAGTGTACAGTTTAAACTCTGTCTATAAAATTGACTAAAGCAATTTAAATTTTTTGAAAATTTTATTCATCATATCCTTACGAAGGAGTTTTATCTTTTGCGAAACACACATTTAATGAATTTTAACATTAAAGGCTTGAAAAGTTAGATTTTTAGTCTGCGGTTTAAACTCTGTCTATTAAAATGACAAAAAGAATTTAAATTTTTTGAAAATTTTATTCATCATATCTTTTCGAAGGAGTTTTATCTTTTGCGAAACACAATTTTAACAAATTTCAGCATATTTAGGTTTGAAAAGTTAGATTTTTAGTGTACGGTTTAAACTCTGTCTGTAAAAATGACCAAAAACAATTTAAATTCTTTGAAAATGTTATTCATCATATCCTTTCGAAGGAGTTTTATCTTTTTCGAAACACACATTTAATGAATTTTAACATATTAAAGGCTTGAAAAGTTAGATCTTTAGTCTGCGGTTTACATTCAGTCTATTAAAAAAAAAATTAAAATGACCAAAACAATTTAAATTTTTTGAAAATTTTATTCATCATATCTTTTCGAAGGAGTTTTATCTTTTGCCAAACACAATTTTAACAAATTTCAGCATATTTAGGTTTGAAAAGTTAGATCTTTCGTGTACGGTTTAAACTCTGTCTATAAAAATGACTAAAACAAAGGATATTTTTTTGAAAATTTTATTAATCATATCCTTTCGAAGGAGTTTTATCTTTTGCGAAACACACATTTAATGAATTTTTAAGATATTAAAGGCTTGAAAAGTTAGTTTTTTAGTCTGCGGTTTAAACTCTGCTATTAAAATGACCAAAAGAATTTAAATTTTTTGAAAATTTTATTCATCATATCTTTTCGAAGGAGTTTTATCATTTGCAAAACACAATTTTAACAAATTTCAGCATATTTAGGTTTGAAAAGTTAGAATTTTAGTGTGTGGTTTAAACTCTGTCTATAAAATTAACCAAAATAATTTAAATATTTTGAAAATTTTATTCATCATATCATTTCGAAGGAGTTTTATCATTTGCCAACACAATTTTAACAAATTTCAGCATATTTAGGTTTGAAGAGTTAGATTTTTAGTGTGGAATTAAAAATGACTAAAGCAATTGAAATATTTTTGAAAATTTTATTTATCATATCCTTGCGAAGGAGTTTTATCTTTTGCGAAACACACATTTAATGAATTTTAACATATTAAAGGCTCTTTTGAAGAATTTTTTTACTGTATGAAACACAATTTTAATGATTTGAGCATATTTAGAGTTTGACAAATCTGATTTCCGAGTCTTTTGTGTATGAATGCGTTTGTTTTGTTGCTTTGTTTTGTTTTTTTTATTATTATTTTATTTTCGTTTCACCCATGTTTGCTTTCATGTTATTGTCTAATATTGAACGTTTAACCAGCTGTATATATAATTTTAATATTGTTTGCTATCACAGTAAATATGTCTATTTTCGACGATTGTTTAAAGTAGATGTGCTTCCAAAGTTTAATGCATTCTGACAAACTGTATTATACATGTATACTGTGCATTTCCTACGTACAAGCAGAAACATCAAGTAAATATTATATTATAACCTTAACGTACGAATATAACATGCATGATGTGTTATTCAATTCTAAATTCATTTTTTGAATGAAACGAGAATATTATTTCGCAAAATGTATTAACTTGAAAGATGACGTAAGGCTATCAATCAGTCAATTACGGATAGGACCGATCAATCATCCGTCACTCACGTATTTTACGTATTGTATCCGTCAAATACGTAAATTACTTTTCCTATCCGTCAGACTTTGACGGATTTTTGACTGATCGATCACTGATCTTTGACGGCTGACGCATCGCTTAATGATCGCTCTTTTAGTAACGGCTACTGAAGCAAGGACTGTAGTATTGATCCGGTATAAAACGTTTCGTATGCTGCAGACTGTTTTGCAATGATCTTTCAATACTTTATAGGTAGTATTGATCAGGTTTGAAAGGTTTTGCATGTTACAGACTGTATAACAATCGTCTAACAGTACATAATAGGTAGTATTAACCCGGAATAAAACGTTTTTGGCTGATGGAGACTGTATAACAACGATCTAACAGTGTAGTTCAGGTAGTATTGACCCGAACTAAAACGTTTTAAAGGATGCAGACTGTATAACAATGGTCTAACAGTACATTACTTGTAGTATTAATATGGTATCAAACGTTTTGTGTGATGCAGACTGTATAACAATGGTGTAACAGTACATAAAAGGTAGTATTGACTCGGGATAAAACGTTTTGTATGATACAGACTGTATAGCTATGGTGTAATAGTACATTAAAGGTAGTATTGACCCGGGATAAAACGTTTTGTATGATACATACTGTATCACAATGCTGTTACAGTACATTAAAGGTAGTATTGACCCGGGATAAAACGTTTTGTATGATGCAGACTGTATAACAATGCTGTAACAGTACACTAGAGGTGGTATTGACCAGGGATAAAACGTTTTGTATGATACAGACTGTATAACAATGCTGTAACAGTACATTAAAGGTAGTATTGACCCGGAATAAAACGTTTTGTATGATGCAGACTGTATAATAATGCTGTAAGAGTACATTAAAGGTAGTATTAACCCGGAATAAAACGTTTTGTATGATGCAGACTGTATAACAATGCTGTAACAGTACATTTAAGGTAGTAATGACCCGGGATAAAACGTTTTGTACGATACAGACTGTATAACAAGGGTGTAACAGTACATTAAAGTAGTATTGACCAGGGATAAAACGTTTTGTATGATGCAGATTGTATAACAATGCTGTAACAGTACATTAAAGTAATATTGATCCGGGATAAAACGTTTTGTATGATGCAGATTGTATAACAATGGCCTAACAGTACATTACAGATAGTACACAAATGTATTGAACGGAATAAAACGTTTTGTATGATGCAGACTGTATAACAATGCTGTAACAGTACACTAAAGGTAGTATTGACCCGGGATAAAACGTTTTGTATGATGCAGACTG
>MJUU01046551.1:29570-46825 GCA_002080025.1 Modiolus philippinarum | reverse complement strand
TTTTTCAAAATGGCGGCCGTTGCCATGGAAACGGGAAAAAGGCGGGAAAATTGAAAGTGCTCAGAATTGAATGAAATTTTACAGGAAGAATATGTAAGACGTGGCTAACATGTTTTGATGGTCAATTTTTATCAAAAGAGTGGCCGTTGCCATGGAAATGGGGAAAAGGCGGGAAAATTTGCCGCCGTTGCCATGGAAACAAAAAAAAGGCGGGAAAATTCAAAGTACTCCGAATTGGATGAAATTTTACAGGATTTTACAGGATTTTACAAGGTTGTGTTAGAAGTGGCAAACATGTTTTGAGGCTCAAAATTTTCAAAATGGAGGCCGTTGCCATGGAAATTAAAAAAAGGCGGGACAATTAAAAGTGCTCAGAATTGAATAAAATTTTACAGGAAGGTTGTGTAAGAAATGGCGAACATGTTTTGAGGGTCAAATTTTCAAAATGGCGGCCGTTGCCATGGAAACAGGGAAAGGGCGGGAAAATTAAAAGTGCTCTGAATTGGGTGAAATTTTACAGAAAGATTGGGTAAAGGATGGAGAACATGTTTTGAGGATAAAAATCTTTAAAATGGCGGCCGTTGCCACGGAAACGGATAAAAGGCGGGAAATAAAAGTTCTCGAAGTTGCAGGAAACTAACGAAAGATGATGTCGAAATTTGCAGGACTTCTAATATGGGGGTGTTTGGGCGACTTCTGTGTTTGCATCCAAACACAATTATCACTTGTTATTATTATTCTTATTATTATTATTCTTCCGACTTCTTCGCCACTGAACTTGTCCGGAAGTTTTCTCGGAGAATATTGGTCCGATCTTTATGAAACTTCACAGGATGATAGATACCCATGCCGCGGGGTGCACTTGGGTCTTGAAATTTTCAAAATGGCCGCCGTTGCCATGGAAACGGAAAAAAGGCGGGAAAATTAAAAGTGCTCCAAATTGAACGAAACTTCACAGGAAGGATGTATACAAATAGTAGAACACATTTTTGGGCCAAAAAAATTCAAAATGGCCGCCGTTGCCATGGAAAGGGAAAAAAGGCGGGAAAATTGAAAGTGCTCCAAATTGAACGAAACTTCACAGGAAGGATGTATACAAATAGTAAAACACATTTTTGGGCCCAAAAAATTCAAAATGGCCTCCGTTGCCATGGAAACGGAATTCAAAATGGCCGCCGTTGCCATGAAAAAGGAAAAAAGGCGGGAAAATTGAAAGTGCTCCAAATTGAACGAAACTTCACAAGAAGGATGTATACAAATAGTAGAACACATTTTTGGGACCAAAAAATTCAAAATGGCCGCCGTTGCCATGGTAACGGAAAAAAGGCGGGAAAATTAGAAATGCTCCAAATTGGATGAAATTTCACAGATGGGTTGTCAAGATTGTGCTGAACTCAAATAAAAAGCCATCTCCTGTGTCCATGGGAGGTTTGGGAGACTTTTATGTTTGAATCCAAACATAGGAACACTAGTTATTATTATTCTTCCATCCTTCTTTATTCCGGTCGCAATGAACTTGTCCGAACCAGATCTCAGAGACCATAACACCTAAAGCTTTGAAACTTTGTATGATGCTAGCCCCATATATCTAGATGTGCAATCAGGAAAAATTTTCCGAGGAGGGGTCCATTAAGGGTACATTTGGGGGCTCAAAAAGGGGTGGGGTTGTCCAATGTTAACCCTATGGGAAAATGAAATTTTGAATGTTTTGCACCATATTTCTCACTGTATCTCAAAACTTTTAATACTAGCTCAATGAAACTTCATAAGAAAGATGTGTGTCATGTAAGAAAGAGTTCCATGGTATTGAAAATTTCAAAATAACAATGGTTGCCATGGAAACCATGCAAAAAATTGGAAATTTTGAGAAAATTGTATTTTCTGCTTATAATTGTATTTTGATTACAGCAATATGTATTACTTAAATTATAAGGGGAACCCTTGTCCAATTCTTTTTGGAAGGGGGTTTAAAATTGATTGTAATGGATGGTAATGGATGAGGGAAATTTCAAAATAATGATGGTTGCCATGGAAACCATGCAAAAAATTTGAAATTTTGAGAAAATTGTATTTTTTTGCTTATAATTGTATTTTGATTACAGCAATATGTATTACTTAGATTATAAGGGGAACCCCTGCCCAAATTTTTTTCGGAAGGGGGTTTAAAATTTATTGTAATGGATGGAGAAAATTCAAAATAACTATGGTCACCATGGAAACTGTACAAAAAACTTTAAATTTTGAGAAAATCGTAATTACTGTTGATAATTATATTTTTATTATAGCTATATCTATTACTTAGGTAATAAGGGGAACCCCTGCCCATTTTTTTTTAAACAATGTATGAAATTGAATGTACAGGATATTTGTGCATTTGGTTGCCATGGAAACCAACCCAGAAACCTACAATTTTAAGAAAAACATGTTGTTTTTTTTTGCAATGCATGTAGTCATTTGATTTCAGCACCATGTATAAATTAGTTTGTAAGGGGAGTCCCTGTTCAAAATTTTTTCCAGAAGGAGTCTCGTAATGCTTTGAAATCCGATGTGGGAGTTCGTTTGGGAGACTTTTGTGTTTCGCTTGCGAACACAGTTATCACTTGTTATTCTTCCATCCTTCTTTATTCCGGTCGCAATGAACTTGTCCGAACCAGATCTCAGACACCATAACACCTAAAGCTTTGAAACTTTGTATGATGTTAGCCCCATATACCTAGATGTGCAATCAGGAAAACAATTTTCCAGGAGGGGTCCATTAAGGGTACATTTGGGGGGCTCAAAAAGGGGTGGGGTTGTCCAATGTTAACCCTATGGGAAAATGAAATTTTGAATGTTTTGAGCCATATTTCTCCCTGTATCTCAAACACTTTTAACACTAGCTCAATGAAACTTCATAAGAAAGATGTGTGTCATGTACGAAAGAGTTCCATGGTATCAAAAATTTCAAAATAACAATGGTTACCATGGAAACCATGAAAAAAATTGGAAATTTTGAGAATATTGTATTTTCTGCTTATAAATGTATTTTGATTACAGCAATATGTCTTACTTAAATTATAAGGGGAACCCCTGCCCAATTTTTTTTTTTGGAAGAGGGTTTAAAATTGATTGTAATGGATGGTAATTGATGGGGGGAATTTCAAAATAACGATGGTTGCCATGGAAACCATGCAGAAAATTTGAAATTTTGAGAAAATTGTATTTTTTGCTTATAATTGTATTTTGATTACAGCAATATGTATTACTTAGATTATAAGGGGAACCCCTGCCCAAATTTTTTTCGGAAGGGGTTTAAAATTTATTCTAATGGATGAGAAATTTAAAAATAACTATGGTCGCCATGGAAACTGTACAAGAAACTTAAAATTTTGAGAAAATCGTAATTACTGTTGATAATTATATTTTTATTACAGCTAAATCTATTACTTAGGTAATAAGGGGAACCCCTGCTCAAATTTTTTTTGAAACAAGGTATGAAATTGAATGTACAGGATATAAGTGCATTTGGTTGCCATGGAAACCAACCCAGAAACCTCCAATTTTAAGAAAAACATGGTTTTCTTTTGCAATGCATGTAATCATTTGATTTCAGCAACATGTAAAAATTAGTTTGTAAGGGGAATCCCTGTTCAAATTTTTTTCCAGAGGGAGTCTCGTAATGCCTTGAAATCCGATATGGGAGTTCGTTTGGGAGACTTTTGTGTTTCGCTTGCGAACACAGTTATCACTTGTTATGTCGCCCCAGACGTAGTCAGGACGACATATTGTTTTTTGTCCGTTTCTCTACTATTATTATTATTATAATTCATTATTGTTGTTTCTTTCTTCCACCTCTTTTTGTCCGGCTTATATCTCATTGATGCCTTGACAGATATCATTCATATTTAGTACAAAGTTGGATCACTATTTGGAGGGGTGCTTGGGAGGAAAAATTTTTCCAAAGCTGCCGCCATTTTCAAGATGGCTACCAAAATGCGAAAAATTCGAAATTCGTCAAATTTTAACAAAAAATGAAATTTTCTCAATCATGCTTTGACAGAATTCATTCATATTTGGTATAAAGTTGGATCACAATCTGAAGGTGGGTATGCTAGGAAATTTTTTTTCAAAATGGCTGCCATTTCCAAGATAGCCGCCAAAATACGTAAAAATTTCAACTTCGTCCGATTTCAACGAAATTTGATATCTATGTAGATTTCGATGCTGTGAACAAGCTGGAATCATCAAATTGGCTGTCAGGGGCGACCTCAGCTATTGCTTGCAATTGCAAATCTAGTTAAGGTCTTTCACGACTCCAGTCGGAAAGACCTTCTTGTAATTCTTCCGATTATTTTTATTATTATTATTATTATTATTATTATTATTATTATTCTTTTTCTTCCGCCGCAACCGATGTGCTAAAACTAAGCGACATATCATTTCGAAACTTTACGTGGTTGTTGGGTCTTACGGAGGCCAGCTCTGATTAACGCATTCACACAGATCTATTTTTAGTAACGGAGTTACCTGCCCGCGAACAAAAAACCTTGTTATCGCTTTAACTCGAAAACCGTAAAAGATAGCTAATGAAGTGTAATGGGAAAAATGTTCGTTAGATCATGACGGAACTTCATTACATTTTGGTCCGAAACCGTGCGGTTACTTTTTTTTGAGTTATTGCCCTTTGAAGATTTTCAATTTCCGTCATCGCTCAAAACTTCTAAACGGTTAGTCGTAGAGACATGGGACCTTCACCATTATTCTTAGTTGATATAAGTTACATCTAAAAATGTCAAGGTCAAAGGTCATCGGTGACTTTGACCTTTGACCTTACCCCTTGTTATCGCTTAAACTCGAAAACCGTAATAGATGGCTGAAAACATATAATGGGAAACATGTTCATTATCATGAATCGCAACTTTGTTACATTTGGTCCGAAGAGATTCGCCGACTCTTTATATGAGTTATTGCCCTTTGAAAGATTTTGAGTTTCCGTTAATGCTAAATACTCCCAAACGATAAGTCGTAGAAACCTGAAACCTTCACCATTGTACATAAGTCATATATGGCCATCTAAAAATGTCAAGGTCAAAGGTCACCGGTCAAGGTCACCGATGACCTTAAGCCTTGTTATCGCTTCAGCTCGTAAACCGTAATAGATGGCTGAAAACATATAATAGGAAAAATGTTCATTATCATGAGATGCAACTTTGTTGCATTTAGTCCGAAGAGATTCGACGACTCTGTATATGAGTTATTGCCCTTTGAAAGATTTTGAGTTTCCGTTAATGCTAAATACTCCCAAACGATATGTCGTAGAAACCTGAAACCTTCGCCATTGTTCATAAGTCATATATGGCCATCTAAAAATGTCAAGGTCAAAGGTCACCGACGACCTTAAGCCTTGTTATCGCTTCAATTGGAGCAACCGTAATAGATGGCTGAAAACACATAATGGGAAAAATGTTCATTATTATGAAACGCAACTTTGTTACATTGGTGCGAAGAGATTCGACGACTCTTTATATGAGTCATTGCCCTTTGAAAGATTTTGAGTTTCCGTTAATGCTAAATACTCCCAAACGATAAGTCATAGAAACCTGAAACCTTCACCATTGTTCATAAGTCATATATGGCCATCTAAAAATGTCAAGGTCAAAGGTCACTGGGCAAGGTCACCGATGACCTTAAGCCTTGTTATCACTTGAACTCGTAAACCGTAATAGATGGCTGAAAACATGTAATGAGAAGTGTAGTGCTGCTGATGAGGAATTTATTTCCGAAATGGCCATACAGCTCATTAAAATTATTTCAGCTGGACTTAACATATGTGTTATGGTCTCATGTTCATTTACTCCATATACTTTCGTAAAATGAGAAAAATGTTCATTGTCATGAGAAGCAACTTTGTTACATTTGGTCCATGAGATTCGACGACTCTTTATATGAGTTATTGCCCTTTGAAAGATTTTGAGTTTCTGTTAATGCTTGATACTACCAAACGATAAGACTTAAAGACCTGAAACCTTCACCATTGTTAATAAGTAGTATATGGCCATCTAAAAATGTCAAGGTCAAAGGTCACCGGTCAAGGTCACCAATGACCATTTGCCTTGTTATCGCTTTAACTCGTAAACTGTAAGAGATAGATGATCAAATGTATTTGAGAGAATGTTTGTCTCATTGAGGTCTACATTTGACACTGCGGTCCAAAATAATTGGACCATTCATTTTGGACCTATGGCCCAAAAACCATTTTTCGGGTCCGATTTTAGAGTTTTTGCCTATATCTCAAAAACTATTAAAGATACAAAGAAACTATAAGAAGATTAATTGTTCAGCTCAATATGGTTGACAAAATGGGGTCAAGGTCAAAGGTCAAGGTCAATAGCAACAACGTTATTTGCCATAAAAGTCCTTAGCAACCATAGGCAAAAAGTTTCGTAATGTTATAAAAACGAAATGAATGACATTGCCAACCGGAAGTGACTTTCCTGTCCTTAGCAACAAGCTAATTTTTCGAAAAAGTTCTTAGCAACCGCTGAGCAAAAGACTAATAAAGATCAGAACTTTTGTTTACAACACATTTTGAACTGAAATAGACAACAAAATCAAACTCAAACATGTGATCATGGTGAAAACTGGTGAAAGACCTTGCAATTGTTCTCTGTACAATTGACCTTTTAATTCTTCTTGTTCTTCTTCTTGTCTTTCCGCCTCAAAATTTGTCCACGCATTTTCTCAGAGACTACTGCTCGGATCTTGACCAAACTTCATGGGTTGATGGACACCCATGTGAGGATTTGCAATCCGGTCATGAAATTTTCAAAATGGCACCGGTTGCCATGGAAACGGCAAAATAGGCGGGAAAATCAAAATGCTCCGAATTGGATGAAAATTTACAGGAAGGTTGCTTAGGACATGGGGAATAGGTTTCCGGTGTCCAAGAATTCAAAATGGCACCCGTTGCCATGGAAACGGCAAAAAAAGGCGGGAAAATCAAAGTGCTCAGAATTGGATGAAAATTTATAGGAAGGTTGTTTAAGACATAAGGAATTGGTTTCTGGTCTCAAAGACTCCGAAATGGCAACCGTTGCCATGGAAACAGAAAAATGGCGGGAAAATTGAAAGTGCTCAGAATTGAGTGAAAATCAACTGACAGGTTGCTTACGATGTGTGGAAGTGATTTTTAGCCCAGATTTCTGATTTGGGAGTTCGTTTTGGAGACTTTTGTATCAGCATCCTGATACAGTTATAAATTTTTATTATTCTTTTTCTTCCGTTTTCCGTCTCAACATTGTCCATCAGTTTTCTCGGACACCAATGATCCAATCTTAACCAAACTTCACAGGATTATAGAACCCATATCAAGATGTGCATTCCAGTCTTGGAATTTTCAAAATGTCGACCGGTGCCATGGAAATGGTAAAAAAGGCGGGAATATCAAAATGCTCAGATTTGGATGAAATTTTACTAGTAGGTTGCCTTGCATGTGTAGAATTAACTTCTGGTCTCCAAGACTTCAAAATGTCAACCGGTGCCATGGAAATGGTAAAAAAGGCGGGAAAATCAAGGTGCTCAGATTTGGATGAAATTTTACTAGAAGGTTGCCTTGCATGTGTAGAATTAACTTCTTGTGTCCAAGACCCCAAAATGATGGCCGGTGCCATGGAAATGGTAAAAAAGGCGGGAAAATTAAAGTCCTCAGATTTGGATGAAATTTTACTGGAAGGTTGCCTTGCATGTGTAGAATTGACTTCTGGGTGTCCATGACCTCTAAATGATTTCCGGTGCCATGGAAATGGTAAAAAGACGGGAAAATCAATGTGCTCAGAATTGAATGAAATTTTACAGGAAGGTTGCCCTACATGTGTAGAATTGGCTTCTGGTCTCCAAGACTTTAAGATGGCGACCGATGCCATGGAAACGGTAAGAAAGGCGAGAAAACCAAAATGATCAGAATTGGATGAAATTTTACAGGAAGGTTGCATAACAAGTGTAGAATTTGGCTCCGGTGTCCAAGACTTCAAAATGGTGACCGTTGCCATGCAAACGCTAAAAAGGGCGGGAAAATCAAAGTGCTCAGATTTGGATGAAATTATACAGGAAGGCTGCCTAGCAGGTGTAGAATTGGGTTCCGGTCTTCAAGACTTCAAAATGTTGACCGTTGCCATGGAAACGGCAAAAAGGCGGGAAAATCCAAGTGCTCAGAATTACATGAAATTTGATAGGAAGGTTGTTTAAAATCTGCGGATCCCATCTAAAGCCTTTGAATTCTGATATGGGAGTTCGTTTGGGAGACTTCTTGTGTTTGCATCCAAACACAATTAATATTAGTTATTATTCTTTTTCTTCCGTTTTCCGTCTCAACTTTGTCCATCAGTTTTCTCGGACACCAATGATCCAATCTTAACCAAACTTCACAAGATGATAGAACCCCATCCCAAAATGTGCATTCCAGTCTTGGAATTTTCAAAATGTCGACCGGTGCCATGGAAATGGTAAAAAAAGGCGGGAATATCAAAGTGCTCAGAATTGGATGAAATTTTACAGGTAGGTTGCCTTACATGTGTACAATTAACTTCTGGTCTCCAAGTCTTCAAAATGTCAACCGGTGCCATGGAAATGGTAAAAAAGGCGGGAAAATCAAGGTGCTCAGATTTGGATGAAATTTTACTAGAAGGTTGCCTTGCATGTGTAGAATTGACTTCTGGTGTCCAAGACCTCAAAATGATGGCCGGTGCCATGGAAATGGTAAAAAAGGCGGGAAAATCAAAGTGCTCAGATTTGGATGAAATTTTACTGGAAGGTTGCCTTGCATGTGTAGAATTAACTTCTTGTGTCCAAGACCCCAAAATGGTGGCCGGTGCCATGGAAATGGTAAAAAGGCGGGAAAATTAAAGTCCTCAGATTTGGATGAAATTTTACCAGAAGGTTGCCTTGCATGTGTAGAATTGACTTCTGGTGTCCAAGACCTCTAAATGATTTCCGGTGCCATGGAAATGGTAAAAAGGCGGGAAAATCAGTGTGCTCAGAATTGAATGAAATTTTACAGGAAGGTTGCCCTACATGTGTAGAATTGGCTTCTGGTCTCCAAGACTTCAAGATGGCGACCGATGCCATGGAAACGGTAAAAAAGGCGACAAAACCAAAATGATCAGAATTGGATGAAATTTTACAGGAAGGTTGCCTAACAAGTGTAGAATTTGGCTCCGGTGTCCAAGACTTCAAAATGGTGACCGTTGCCATGGAAACGGTAAAAAGGGCGGGAAATCAAAGTGCTCAGATTTGGATGAAATTTTACAGGAAGGCTGCCTAGCAGGTATAGAATTGGGTTCCGGTCTTCAAGACTTCAAAATGTTGACCGTTGCCATGGAAACGGTAAAAAGGCGGGAAAAATGGAAAATTCAATATCTCAGGAACTGTATTACAGAATTTGTTCATATTTTGAATAAATGTTCAATAAGATGAGAGAAAGGAATTTATGCGAAAAAAAGTCAACATGGCCGCCATTTTCAAGATGGCCGCCATTTTATGTAAAAAAATATCAACTATGTGCGATTTCAACAAAAATTGATTTCTAGGCAGATTTTGACACTGCGAACAAGATGCAATGGAAAAAATTTCAAAAATGGCCGCCATTTCCAAGATGGCAGCCAAAATACGTCAAAATTTCAACGTTGTCAGATTTTAACGAAAATTGATTTCTAGGTAGATTTTGACGCTGCAAACAAGATGGAAGCATCGAATTGGCTGCCAGGGGCGACATCAGCTATTGCTTGCAATTGCAAATCTAGTTATTATTATCATTATTATTATTATTGTACTCTTGATATAAATTGAATTTTAAACGTAAGTCAATTTGTATTCCATTATTGAAATCTACACAGGTTCCTGGTAAATGAAATACAAAGAATGGATGTACAAAGAACTGCTAGTCCAAGTACAAAATTAATGAAAGGAAGATAACAGGAAACACCTACAATGGCCGAACATTACAATCACATGTCACAATCAACCAGGGAACTGCACAAGAGAAACAACAAAATGACAAAAGATAACGATAGGAACTTGGGATAGCCGGATTTAGTACCGGCACTGGCAACAGCCAGCGGTAGGGTTAAACCGGTTTATGGGTACCCAGCCTCCCCTTTCTCTATCCCGTTTCCCTATAGTATAATAAACATACAAATAAAACCCAATACAGGTAGACCACTAACTCTAAGACCACAATCTTGAAAAGGAAAGAATAGACAAAACGTAATTTAGAAAGATGGGTCGAGGAGTGCTCGCCGCTAAACTGCCGGCAAGCTCAAGGAGCCTAGTCTGCTGGTAAAACACTGTCGCACTACGGAATAATAATCAAATTCAAAACTTCCTGAAGGGTTTGGTTAAGAATCATCATGGATTTCAGTAGACATCGGCAGTATCAGTGAGAGGCTAGTATAATTGTAAAATCTTCAGGTCATTGGATCCCAAAGCCAATTTAACGGAATCATGAAGAATATCCGGTCAGTATCCCCTATTACGTAAAAAAAGTACAACTGAAATGACATTACAAAATTTTTATTAAATATTCTACAAAATTTCAAAAAGAGGTCTTCCTGAATGAAATATAAGTCTCTTTTTTTTTATCTAAGACAACTTCCTTCATTACACAGTTCAGCTCTTGTGCATTTAAATTTGACACTGACAATATGACAAAATTGTAATCTGAGCAAGTGATTGTTATTTATTTTGAATGAAACAAGGAAAAAAAGATTTTTTGAATTCGGTAAATGCACACTGAATTCATGAATGTTTGACTGCCTTCCTTAGCAAACGGAGAAACAAAATGAAAAGGAAGAAAGGATTCAGTGCGGGACAAATGGAACGATGATGACCTCAGCCTGGAACGAAAATGATAGGAGCCAATGTCAAAAGAGGTATTGCAAAATTCCTTTTCGAGTGCAGGGAAACTTCATAAACACTACTCCAAAGGGCATTTGTCTTTACTTTAAAAAATGATATCTACAAGAGTTTATTCTGAATAGTGACACTCTCTATATCACCAAGAAAAGGATAGAAATTGCACTAAGTGGGCGAGGACTACAGTTTAAGCAATTAAGAGGGAGTTCAAATAATACACAATGGTTTCTGTTCAGCTTCACTCATATGAAAAACAGAAAATAAAACTATTGGACTTTTACACAGTATGACGAGTGATGATAGACTCCTACAGAGGATATAAAGTAAACAGCCGTAAATATACCAGTGTCCTCTACTACAAGCATAAAGCAGGTGGGTAAGAAGCATGTATGAACTCTTGAGTATCAGATTATAGTAATCATCTCCTTTTCTCCGACTTATCTGTGACTTCTTCCGACAGAACACCTTGAATAATCGTGTGGAATTCTGCGATCAATAGAATCCGACGAAGATAAAGATGCTAGAAGAAGGACCAAAAGTGATGTTCTTTTTCTGTAGCTGCTCCATTGTAACTTACTCAATCTTAACAAGCTTTGAATTGTACGTCTTGAACATTGTTACGTGCCAGTATGACTGTGAGCTACCTGACTCACTGAGTTAGCCCATTGCGACAACATGGAGCAGATAACAGGAAACACTTAATGGCCGAAAATTACAATCACATGCCACAATCTACCATGTTTTAAACATGTCAGGCAATAAGAATGAGGACCTAGCTCAAACATCTGAACAAGATATCCACATACTAACTATGGTATATATGGACAAGAAGCACATGTTAGATATGTTAAATACCTTAAAAGACAAGAGGAAATTTTAGACTACTTTGGCTAGGACCATTACATCTGAGATAAACCACTTTACAAGTTGACCATCGAAATACAATAAGCATATTGATCTATACAGTAAATCATTAACAGCATGAAAAATAAGGTCTGATCCCCAGACCATCTCACGAAAAAGTATCGTGGCGTCACACATGGACATGGACATCTAATTGCTTACGTTATTCTCTACCGTGCCCTCAAGTAGTTAGGCACACGAGTTTGCTAAAGGAATTGACATTTCCAAAAACAAGCGTATCACAAAGAATAATGCAGATAATGTTGATCAACTTGTTCTGTTCTACGTCCACCTAGTTGAAAACCCTGAAAAGAGACCAGTTCAAGATAGTTAAAGCGTTGGCTGTTGGGGTCAGATTTTATTAACAGATGTTATGATTGCTTTGGAAACGCGCAGAACGATCTGCGCTAGTTCTAGAACATCAGTTCCTGTTTTAACTTTAGTGGTCACACTGAAGTGGTGGCCGACTTGCCAGATGGTAATGTCGTTCTTAGCTAAAGAAGTGTGAGATGTCGGTGAAATCAGTACTTTCATTTTAAGTCTTATATGTCGGTGTTGGGTAAAAGGAGGTTAGTGTTACCACATATTTTTGTGCATACAGATTTATCGGAATTCATGATTCAAAGTCTGGGACTCGTTGGAGACCTTGTGGCGAGCAAAGTAGGATTTCGAAATAAGTTGCGGTACTTGTGTCTAGCAAATACCCCTTTTCTAAGCTGGTCTTGATATCGACAATGCCTCTCCATATAGATTGTAATAAAAGTTTTAAGTAGGAGCTGGACACTAAAAAAAAATTGTTGAAGACCGTTGAAGACCTGTCTGTAGATCTTTCAATTTCATAGAAAAGATATGACTGCAGTAGTATATAGGTGGTTACAAACTCACATTTGAGGTGGTGGATCGTGGTGGATCACCGGAAGTGACGTAGAGCGGAAATGAGATCACCGGAAGTCACATGACCGGAAGCGGAAGTCACGTGACCGGATGTATGACATGTAAACATTGCGCATGCGCAACCGGAAGTAGCCCTTTTTGAAGCCCTAGTCGGCCATATTGACAGGAAATGACGTGTTGAAACAACACGTGACCCCGCAGGACTGTGGTTTCACCTAAGCCCATGACGCATGCGCGACCGGAAGTGGGCGTAGCCCCATAAGTTAACCGGAAGTGGTCTTATTGGAAGCCCTATGTCGTGGGCGTATAGTAGTAGAATTGCGTTGTGTTAGTATAGAGGAAAATTGTTTGTTTTCATCAACATTTAATGGACCGCACTGACGTATTTAACACAGTAACGACGTTTTAACATAGATACATGTACAGTGACGTTACAAAAACTGTTCTAACGCTGTCCATTACTTGTACAGTTCCCGCGATATACAAAAAGTCTATTTTCCTCAACATACTCCGGCCGCGGGAAATTGAAATAAAATTCTCTGATCGTTAACAAGAAAATAAGAAATAAATTAGCTATAAAAAGAAAAGATGCGTTCATGAAATTATAGTACTTATCAATATTTAAAGTATTTAAGAATTAAACATTCTCTGGTTCACAATAAAAATATCTAGATAACACAATTCCTATTCAGTCGTTCACGCCTTCTTGGTAAACATGAATCATCTGACGAACTAGCATTTATTTCTAGTGGATATAGTTTGACTATTGGCCTATTTGTCACTCCAAATTTTGTACGAACTGTTGCCGATCTCACCAAACCATCTCCGCCGCGCACAAGATCCTGTACAATTCCAATGTTCCAGAATGTTCTCGATGACTCCTCATGAATTTGTACAATGTCTCTAATTTGTATTTTTTGTTCATTGTTGCCATAAGCTCTGTGAAATTCACGAAGGGATGTCAGATATTCCCTTTTCCATCTCATTTGAAAATGACTTAGTAAATCTCGCTGACGTAAAGTTAGTTTTACGGCTTCGCCATGTGTCAAGTTTTTCCTTAAGATCTGATTTTCTTCCAGTGACGGATATGGTAAACTTTTAAGTCTTCTTCCATAAAGAAGGTGAGATGGCGTGAGCGGTTCCAGGTCCTTTTCGTCGGTGGAAATGTAAGTTAACGGACGGTTATTCAAGGTGCACTCGATTTCTGTGACGACTGTTTGTAGAGTATCCAAATCAATAAGTGCTCGTCCTAATGTTTTATTCAGTGAGTTCTTCGTCAATCCAATAAGTCGCTCCCACCACCCTCCAATGGAGCCCTATTAGGTATAAATTTCCATACAACTCCGTGTTCTCTTAGTTTTTCATGCACAATTTCAGATTTAGACAAACGTGTAATTTCTGCCGCTGCACTTTTATAAGTGGACGCATTGTCCGAAATCATAGTTTGTGGAACAGATCGTCGACTGATAAATCTACGGAAAGCTAGTATGAAAGAATGTTCTGTTAAGTCTTTTACAATTTCAATGTGTACAGCTCTGGTAGTCGCACATGTGAAGAGACATAGATATTCTTTGGTTTCCCCACGGTTTCTCTGACAATTTCGTACGTGTAAAGCACCAGTAAAGTCAACTCCTGTCACACTGAAAGGCGGATTGTCTAGAAGACGGTCTTTTGGTAAGGGTGGTGGGTCTGGCGCATCATACGGTCGACTGATGACTTTTCTGCACGGAATACAATTACGTAACACTGTTTTCACTTGTTGTCTAATTTTCGGTATCCAAAATGTCTGTTGAACAAATGTTATTGTACCATTCAAACTACTATGACCCTGGCGCTTATGAGCGTCCATAATAATCAACTTTGTTAATAAATGTTTGGAAGGAAGCAAGTACGGATACTTCACTGTTTCACTGACTGCAGCGTTGTCAGTACCTCCTGAACGAATTAGTCCTTTAGCATCGATATATAGTCGTAATTGATGTATAATTGGGAGACTTTTTGAATCATTCCTTGTAATATTCACGAATTCATTTTTGAAAACAACTTGTTGTACATTCCGTAATATGATGAGTGATGCATTTTGAATTTCGAATACCTCTAGTTGACCGGTTTTCCTGTCACATTTATCTACTCGGCAGTTGTTAATGAAGCGCAAAACGTACGCCATAATGCGTAATGCCTTTTGATAGCTGTTTGTTCTACCAAGATCGATAATCTCCTCCAAATGTTCATTATGTTCATCCTTGTTGTCGGTTCCTTTTCCTTCGTCGTTCGTGTCTTCCGATACTGTAGTCATAAGTACTAAATTACGATCCCATTTTGGCCATTTATCTAAATGTTGTGTAAGCCATTGCGGTCCATTAAACCATACTATACTCGTTTTCAATTTTGCGGCTGATATTCCGCGTGTTAACAGGTCTGCGGGATTTTGCTCTGTGGGACAATACCGCCAATTTGTAGTTCTAACTAATTCTCTAATTTCTGTAATTCTTCTTGAGATGAATGGTTTAAGTACAGTACAGAAAGAGACGTACCATAACAAATCACTTGGAAAGACATAACTTTTAATCCTTTAGACATAAAATCACAGACATACTATCACTGTGATAGACCTAAAAGGCCATAAAACAGAGTGGGGAGGATTAAATTTTATTACCCATTTTACCTGTAATTTCTTTGAAGTTTACCTGCTTAATTAGATTTTTACCTGTAAAACAGGAAATGTCCTAACAAAGCTTGGGTTTTATTGCCCCAATAAAAAAATTTTTAAGGAAAAAATTAATCCCCATCACTTTCCAAGACATTCCCACTATCACAGTGATTAGTTATGGTATGTCTCTTTCTGTACTGTACTTTAGTCGAATGTAACCAACTAAGAACTATTTGACTATCGCACCAAAATGTCATATTTCTGATTCCGAGTATAGCTGATACATGTTGCACTAACTTTACACAAATTAATGCACCCATCAATTCTAACCTTGGTAAAGTTGTTAATTTCAGCGGTGATACTCTGTTTTTCGCCATTATAAGACATGACTTTGTTCCATTTGTTAAATAAGCGCATGCTCCGTAAGCTTGCTGACTGGCATCCGTGAAAATATGCAATGTATATGTGTCTTGTTTCAATACTCCATCATCATTTAACAGTCTAGGTATTGAAATAGTTGCTGCATTAGACAAATCATTAGCTACATCAGTCCACTGTTCAACTATATCTACGGGAAGGCTTTCGTCCAATCCTAGATTTCGCTTCCAAAGTGATTGCATCAGTATCTTAGCTTTCACTGTTACTGGACTAAGCATTCCAAGAGGATCAAATATTTTCGACGACTGACTCAATATCTCTCGTTTCGTGACTTGTTTCATACCAGTGTCTAGCTTAATTTCCGGGAACAATAATTTATCCTCATGCACGTTCCATCTCATGCCCAAGATTTTGATCTCATTGTCGGAATCTAATACCTTTTCACTTCTAGCCAAATCTCGTAGTTTCTCCGAATTTGAGTTCCAAGACCTGAGGTTAAAACCCCCTTTTTGTAGTAAACATCTCGAATTTCTATAAAAGTCCATCAAGTCGTTCTCATCCGGGAAACTTGTAAGTACGTTATCCACGTATAAGTCTTGTGTGAGTCTTGAAGCTGTTTCACTTGGGTTTTCGTCGAAGTGTTTTAACAATGTCACATTCAGTATGAATGGGGAACTTAAAACGGTACGTAATCCATGGACTGTTGGCGTCTGTCGAATCGCTAAGCCAGAAGAAACGAGTTACATCGCGGTCTGATCTGTGAAGCCCTACTTGCAGGAACGCCTTTTCTATATCTGTTGTTACTGCGTACTTTCGTGAACGAAATCTTGTGAGTATCCCCGTAATGTCATTCGATATAGGTGGGTATGAATGAAGACAGTCATTAAGACTTGGGCTGTTAGCGTTCTCCTTGCAGCTACAATCATACACTATCCGTATTGGTGTGGTTGTTGACTCTTTGCTGACGGGATGATGAGGAATATAATGAATTCGCCGCGGTTTGTCGATCTCCTTGTCGTCAGTCCTTTCAATGAAGACACGATTCTGTTGTTCTCTGATTATTTCTCCATATATTTTAAGCAATTTTGGGTTTCGATTTAAGCGTGAAATTACACTCTGTGTTCTTTTCCTAGTAATCATCTCGTTTGTAGGAAGTTCCGGACTATCTTCGATCCACGGTAGCTTTGCGACGTATTTTCCATCTTCATACGTAATCGACTTAGATGCGTAATCTTTTACGTTTTGTTTTTCAGTTACTAGTTTTTCGTTGTCATGAATGCCTAAAGACTCTAACTTCCAAAATCGTTCAATATCATGGTCTTCTTCTGTGTGATTTGCTAAAATGTACATCAAATGCAAATTGTTCTGTCTTGTTCCTGTATTCAATAGGCCTGAAAGTAGATAACCTATCTTCGAGTTCACTGCCAATGGCCCATTACCTCGAATAATCTCATTTTTTACGACGTCCCAGTAGTGATCTGCTCCTATGAGAAGCGATATCTCAAAATTGTCTTGCTCTGATAATGGATGAGCGAGCTTGATT
>MJUU01046551.1:7195-27279 GCA_002080025.1 Modiolus philippinarum | reverse complement strand
AAATAACACTAACATTCTACTTTTTGACCTCACAGTAATTATAAATTGTGATAATTTGTGTGTCGGTAACCCCGACCGATTATTGCAATTTCGAAACATAAATATTTTTGAATTTATTTAAATAATTTAAACTTATTTTGCGATTGTGTAGTCGACGAGTAAAAAATGCATTGGAATTTTGATAAATTGAACACAAACTGAATTAGTTTGATTAAATTTTCTGATTAATTAAACAAGTTTTATAAAAGTTTAATTAAATAATTTAAATTTTGACTAAATAAGCTAAATAAAAAAAAAGTTAAGTTGAGTTTTGGAACAATTACATCGGTTTTTTGATATTTTCCGATAAATAAACATAAAATTTTAAAATTATCCCTGTTGTCATGGACAGCCATGGCGACTTACAGTAATGATTATTAAGACCTAATAATCGTTACTAAAAGGGGAGATAAATCACAGTTTTAAAACAAATAAACCATTGTTACTACCAAAGGGAGATAAATCCCACAAACATAACAAGTTTACTATTTTCATAGTTAAATAGGACATAAATAGGTTTAACATTTAAATATGTCTTATTAAGATTTCATTTTTGGTTTACATTATTGAAATATTTTTCATTTTTGATCTACATTTTTGATTATTGAAATATTTTTCATTTTTGGTGAATAATTTTTCATCAGTGAAGAACTTTATTCATTTTTGATTCACATTTTGGTTTAATTAGTGAAATATTTTCATTTTCATTGTAAATTTTTTCACATTTTTCTGTATTTCACTAAATTTTTGATATCATTTTTTGGATTTTCTTGTTTATATTCATTTTGATATAAACAAAGATAAACATCATAAATAGAGACATTAATTAAGACAATTAGATTAAAAATATTATTTGCACAGCGCAGGTACCCCTTGCCTTGTAAATAATATACTAAACATCAATTTTTATTACATAATAGGATATAAACATTATTTGCACAGCGCAGGTACCTCTTGCCTTGTAAATAATATATAAAACATAAATTTTTGTTCAATCATAGTCTATAAGAATATTATTTATACAGCGCAGGTGTCCCTTGCCTTATAGATAATATATTTAAACATCAAATTAAATTTAAATAAATTTAAATAAATTTATTAACATCAAATTAGAATCATGTCAGCGGTAAATATTAACACAGCTAGTTTTGAAGAACTTCAGACAATCAGGGACATAGGCAGTGCTAGAGCCCAAGCTATTATAGATGCTAGACAAAAAGGTCCACTCACTCTAGAATCCATAAAACAGATTGAGAAAGTACCCTCACACATCTGGGTCCCATTGTTTATATCAAAGAAAATAACTTTCGATTTACCGGAAAAACAAGAACCTGAGAAAGATGACCCAGAACAACTTAAAAAACTGATTAATAAATATAAGTCTGAAATTCTAATATTAGAACAATCTAAGGTTACAATGAATCAAGATCTGAAACGACAAAAAATATCCTATGAAACAACAATGCAAGAGTTACAGCAAGAGAATGCAACATTAGTTCATCAAATACAACTCACAGCAGATAAAAATAAAGAGATAGAAGCATATATTGAACAAATGAAAGCTGAACATGAAAAAGAGGAAAGAAACCTACAATCAGAGTTCAAAGAAGAACTAAAGAAGAACCAAGAAGCCTATGAAGTTGAACTCGAAGCCTGCAAAAATACGATTCAGGGACTAGAGAAAAATAACCTGATTCTAAGGGAAGAGAATACCGACGTCCTTGGAAAATTAGAGGTACAGACTTCTACAATTTTAGCAGCCGAAGACTTGAATGGCAAACTAAAGGAGGAAAACAGGGAACTCAACAATAGAGTCCATAATCTCATGGATAAGGTACAGGAACAGGCTGTGGATGTGGACCAGGCCAGAGAGTACAAGAGTCGTACAGCAAAAACTATGGAAGACCTGGACCAACAAATAAAAACATTGAAATTGAAACTCCAGCATGTTAAAACGACCAAGGCCATAGATTCCCTAGCTCCAAAGATCATCTACACAAAGACAACATCAAGTACTACAACTACAGAGGAAGAGCCTAAAAAGTCAGACAGAACAGAATCGTCAGTTTTATCCAAAGATCGAAGTTTCAAGATAGCACCCCCACAATTTCCCAAGTTATCCACCTTTGATGGGAGTACAGATTGGAAGTCATACCATCTACAATTTATCCACACAGCAAAAAGGTTCGAATCGGACGAGCAGCAGAAACTTGACAACTTCCTACTCTGTCTACGAACCAAAGCACTCAAGTTCTTCAGCACCAGTCCTTCTTCTGTACAAAAGAACTTCGACGAATTAATGGATAAATTCAACAAAAGATTTGGCAATAAGGAGTTGCCCCACTCCATTAGAAGGCAACTACAAGACTCCAAACAAAAACCAGAAGAGACGATTGAGGAATTTGCAGAAAAGGTGCAAGAAATGGCAACAGACGGATATGTAGGAGCCTCAGAAGAAATAGTTGAAATGATGGCAACAGACGCGTTCCTAAAAGGCTGCACAGATAAACAATCCGCCCTGCTGGCAATGGACAAGGATCCAGTCAGAATAGATGTGGCCATAAAATATGTAAAATCTGCAATACATAACCGAAAATTGTTAATGGGCCAAAAGAGACCAGAAGTAAGAAAAGTACAGTTTCAGGATGAAATTGACTCATCAGATACAGACACGGACACTGAGGCCAGTGTCAGACAACTAAGTAAGGAAAAGAAAGAGAAAGGTAAAAGTGTTTCATGGAGACAGAAATTAGAGACCAGGGTAGAGAAAACAGAGAAAGACATCAGCAGTATTAGAAGTGATGTAAGTAAAATTCTCGACTTGGTATCATCACAGAAACGAAATACAGCTTCATCGACTGATAGGAATCGATCGAGATCTCCATCACCTAGAAGCCCGGTTAGGAAACCACCAGTTTGCTATGCTTGTGAGAAGCCAGGACACTACAGCACTCACTGTCCTAATAAGAGAGGATTGTCTCCACCTCCAGCCAAGCAGTTAAACGAGAAGGGGTCTCGGAATTAGGCCGTTCCCAGACCCACCAAGATCATACAGGCCGACCACCACCCAAACCACCAGAACCAAGAATCAAGAACCACCAGACTCAAGATTCTTATCAAGATCAGGCTAAACCATCTTTTTGGTCTAGCGTCGGTTCCCCCGACCTGGCCAAAAGGAAGGAGGAACAACCAGAGAATCAAGTTAAAATATCTTCTCAGTCTAGCGTCGGTACCCCTGACCTGGCTGCTGAGGATAACCAACATCAAAACAGTGGTTCTAAAGAAACAAACAGTAAGAAGAAAGGGATAAGAGAGGTAGTTGTGACAGATAAGCCTACTGAAATCAATCTAATCCTACCAATAAAGATAAATGGTATCCCAGTAGAAGCTGTGCTCGACACCGGAGCCCAAATTACAGTGGTGAGTGAAACTTTCGCCAAGCAACTCCAGATTCCAGAATCAGCAAGAACTCCAACACACCTAAAAGGAGCTGATGAAAACGGAATAGAAGCCTGGGAAGCGGGGAAAGTTCAGATTATGATAGGTAAGACAGATGAGAAAAGAATGGTTATCCCCCCTATGTCATCTGTCCAGTTTTCAGCAAAAATAGAAAAAGGACCTAAAGAAGACATTTGTATTCAACCTACAGATAATTTGAGGGGACTTGTAATTCCATATTCAATAGTTTCAGCACAAGATACAGTCCCAATAGCCGTAAAGAATTTAACTGACAACTTAGTCACTCTACCAAAGAATGTTCTCATTGGTACTGGAACTACAGTTGAAGAAACTGGCCTTATCAGCATGTCAGATCATCCAACTGTTAGACAAATACAGAAAATACCACACTCTGAGGATACAACCACCAAGGTACCACCTCATCTCCAAGATCTGCTGAATAGATCAAAACAACATCTCAACGAAAGCCAAGTCCAACAATTATCTGCTCTTCTTAACAAATTCCAAACAACGTTTTCAGTAGACGACATGGATATTGGTCATTTCACCAAAATTGAGCACCGCATTGACACGGGTGATGCTTTACCAACAAAGGAAGGCTTAAGAAGGACACCTTTAGGATTTGAGAAAGAAGAGGAAGAACACCTCAAAGATTTGTTAGCCAAGAGAGTCATACAACCGTCATCTTCAGAATGGGCTGCTGCACCAGTCATCTGTCGCAAGAAAAATGGGAAGATACACTACTGTATAGATTACAGAAAGCTAAACAAAGTCACCAGGAAGGATGCTTTTCCTCTCCCAAAAATCGAGTCCTGCATTGACCAACTGAGAGGCACCAAGTTTATGTCCTGTCTTGACATGTCTTCCGGATATTATCAGTTTCAGATCCATAAAGATGACAGGCATAAAACAGCCTTTATCACCAAGTATGGGCTGTTTGAACATGTTCGACTCAGCTTTGGCCTATGTAACAGCCCAGCATTTTTCCAGAGAGTCATGCAACTAATTATGACTGGTTTAACATGGTCACAATGTCTAGCCTACCTAGACGACATAATTGTCCTTGGTAAAAGTTTTGAAGATCATCTCAAGAATTTAGATGCAGTCATTCAACGTTTGAAAGACAACAACCTCAAATTGAAGCCCAAAAAGTGCTCACTCTTTCAAAAAGAAGTAGTCTACCTTGGTAAGCTCATTTCTGAAAAAGGCATCTCCATTAATCCTCAAAACATCGACACAATCAAGAAGTGGCCGTCTCCAAGAAGCAAAAAAGATGTACAGTCATTTCTTGGATTCGCCAACTATCATCGAGACCACATACCTAATCTAGCTGAAATCGCATGTCCTCTTCATGACCTAACCAAAAAATCAGCAACGTTTGAATGGTTACACAGTCATCAATCTGCATTTCAAACAATCAAAGACTCCATTATTGAATCGGCAACACTATCGTATCCATCACCAGATGACCTCTTCATTTTGGATACGGATGCCTCCGACAAAGCTGTTGCTGCTGAATTGCTCCAACTTCACGATGGAAAAGAATATGTAATTGCCTACGCCAGTAAAGTCCTAACTCCAGCTCAACGACGTTACTGCACTACAAGAAAAGAGCTGCTCGCTGTCATAACCTTCACTAGACAGTTCAGAAATTACCTCCTTGGAAGGCAGTTTGTAATCAGGACTGACCACCACAGCTTAGTTTGGCTCCTCCGCTTCAAAAATATTGAAGGCCAGCTTGCTCGCTAGATGGAAGAACTATCCCAGTACGATTTGGTCATTCAACATCGACCCGGAAGAAAACATGCTAATGCTGATAGCCTCAGTCGAATCCCTGATGAGTTGGAACCATGTGACAATTACTATGCTGGAGCAGAACTTGAATCTTTACCTTTTGGGGGGTGCAAGTATTGTACCAGAGCCCAAAACCAATGGAAAAGCTTTGAAGACGACGTTGATGACATTATTCCACTTTCATTAAGATCTATTTCTCCAGGTAATGATCCAGAACCTGATATCAACTGGATGGGAGAAATTACACCTGACAAGATCAGAAAACACCAAGAGGACGATGCTGATCTGCAAATTATCTTGAAATGGCTAGAAACAAATAGAAATCCCTCATCTTTTGAGTTACAGTTATCCAGTGCTGCAGTTAAACATTGGTGGAATTGTAGAAACCAACTTAAGATTATTAATAACTGTCTTTTTTATACCTGGTTAGACCCTCAAGGATCCAAACTACTCTTGGTACTACCTAGAACTCTTCAAGAAGAAGCTTTGAAGCTCTGTCATGATAATAAGACCTCTGGACACTTCGGGATGGATAAGACTTTTTACAGATTAAGACAACGCTGTATTTGGTATAGAATGCGAACCGACACAGCTCTGTATGTAAAATCCTGTAGAAACTGCAGTCTTAGCAAATATGCCAACAGAAAAGCAAAAAGTGAACTGGGACAATACCATGCCGGCAACCCCATGGAAAGGGTGCATATGGACATCTTAGGACCCCTTCCCACAAGCAAGACTGGCAACAAGTATGTTCTCTCCATGATTGACCAATACACAAAATGGATTGAACTCTTCCCAATTCCAGACCAGCTTTCTGAGACAATCGCAAAAACTGCTATAGACAACTTCTTTTCTCGTTTCGGATGTCCACTGCAAATACATACAGACCAGGGCCGTAACTTTGATAGTCAACTCTTCCAAGATGTTTGTAAACTCCTTGAGATCACCAAGACCAGGACAACTCCCTATCGACCATGCTCCAATGGACAGGTAGAGAGATATAACATAGTCATTATGGGTGCAGTAAGATGCTATCTTCAAGGCCGACAGAGAGATTGGGACAACCATATTCAACTTCTTGCTGGCGCTATAAGATCAACGTTCAACAAAAGTACTGGTTTTACTCCAAACATGATGATGATTGGACGAGAAGTCACCCAACCAATAGATCTCGTCTTAGGCACATCTTCCATGAATTCCCAGAGACAAGAACCCAGTGAATTTGTTAAAAATATTAGAGACACTATGGAGGACGTCAACCAAATCGCTAGACAGAATCTCAAGCAGGCTCAAATTCGCCAGAAAAGAGATTATGAAGTAACAACCTTCCAGAAAACCTACAATGTTGGTGATGTCGTCTATAAGCTCAACCCAGCGACCAAAATAGGCCAAATTAAGAAATTGAAACTCCAATGGCAGGGTCCCTATGTTATCACAGATGTCAAATCTCCTGTCCTGTACAAAATTAAGAATCGCACCAGAGAATTCGTCACCCATCGTGATCAACTGAAACGCTGTAACGATAGAGATCTTCCAACTTGGGCCAAAAATCTAAGGCACAGTCTCCTTAACGAAGACACTATCATAGAAGAAGATTTTGACCCAGATCTTTCTAATTTGTTTGTAGATGAAACCACCAAGACAGACGATTCTACACAGGGTGATCAACAGCTGGGGGCATGCGTCGGTACCCCCGACCATGTTCCTGACTATAATCCCTACCCTATAATAACAGATCTGGATGATTTGCAGAACACTGATGATATGGACACAACATTTGCTTATGCGATAGACGAGGGCATAAGTGAGGAGGAAGAGCTCCAAGATGTATTAGATAACAGTCCACAACAGATCCATCATTTTTCTGATTTAGATAATATTTCAGGTAGTCTAGATGATACCCTGGCATATGCAGTCAGTGAAGAATTAACTGACACCGATCTATTTCCACAGGGAAGGAGAAGGAGGCCACCACGTTATCTGGAAGACTATGACACGTTTCCAGACTAACATGTTGTAAAAAGAAAAAGATATAAATAGTTTTAATTCATCACTCATAAGTTTTTAAATAACCATCAATTCATTACTCGTCTCCAGTGGTCAATTAACTCATACTAAAACTTGATTTTTGATTTTTCATAAATAGGTTAGGGCCACTGGAGAATGCCCATGTTTTATTCTCATCTTTAAAATCATCATTTCATTCTGTGCCACTTTTTTCAAGCACAGGAAAAAGGGTTTTTAACGTATAAAAAAAATAATAAAAAACAAAATAAAAATATCAATTGTATATAAAATTAACACAACCATACTTTTACCTTTTAACATTAAACTATTTTAAACTATAAATGTGGTAGTGTTAGATTTTTACATTTTATATTTTCAGATTAATTTCTATTAAAATATACTTTGATTTATATTACAATTTAGTTTAGTATTTATATACACTATATATTGATTAATTATATTCATGGTTCATTGAATCTTGATTTACAGGTACATGTATAATAAGTATACTATCTAGGTTTTACCTTTTGTTTTGGGGAAAGTCCTTATGGTTGTTTGTAATTGGTTAGTTTGGTCATGTGTCATTTTTGGTGGGAGAATGCTTTTGTCTTATCAGATTTGAAAGAGCTGTCTTTGTGTTCAGTTGTATTTGTGAAATTTTGGTGGGCATCTTGATTCTTTAATTCAGGTTAGTTTCTTTACTAATATACCATAGTCCTAATTATTATTACTTCACATTTATGTAAGCTGTATGTATTATGTTAATATTGTATATTCATTGTAGAGCTATAATAGATTAATATTTTTATTTATTTTTCATTTCCTATTTGTATAACTTTTCAGAACTTTTTATACATATTAGAGTTTATTAGGTATCATTATGGCAACTTTTGATGAAGAAGAAGTGGAGGAAGCTGTAGCATCTCCAACCAAGCTTGAACAAACAAACAGTGAGTTAAAAAAAGGAATGGAAGCTTTAAAGTTAGACCCAGAAAAACAAATGGATCCAAAGCTTGCATTAATGATGATGGACTTATTGAAAGCTTCTGGACACATAGAAAGTGAAACACCTAAAGAGAAAAAACCAGATGTGAAGATGAAAGATACTACATATTTGTTACCACCACCACCACCACCACCGCCACCACCACCGACAGCATCATCCATACAGCCTTCAGCATCATCCACACAAACTTCACAACCGACATCGCAATCATTAGTTCCACCACCTAGACTTACATCATTTTCTGGAGAAAACAACAAAGGAGAGTTGACGTATGATCTTTGGCAATACAACATAAGATGTTTCATGGACCAGAATATCTATTCAGAATACACCATAAAGGAAGCAATACGCACATCATTAAGAGGAGAGGCTGGAAGGATTCACATGAGACTTGGTACACTGACGCTACTGTACAGCAGATACTACACAAACTAGATAGTATTTATGGGAACATCGACCAAAAGGAAGCACTTATGGCTGAATTTTATGGAGCAAGACAACAGCATGATGAGGATATAACAAGTTGGAGTTGCAGGCTTGAGAACATCATTGGGAAATCTCAAGACCTTTGGATTGTACAGACAGAAGAAGTAGACAGAATGCTACATGCTATGCTTTGGACAGGTTTGCGTCAAGACATGAAGGATATAAGCAGCCATAAGTACGACACCATCCATGATTTCGACAGTCTTAGAGTAGCCTTACGACAAATAGAAAGAGACCATATGCCCTCAACACAACCCGAATCATTGAAACTCAAGCCAAGCACAGGAACATCTAAATCAGCTGTCCGAAATGATCAGGGTTATCAGGAACTCAAGGGTATGATAGACCAGCTGTCCCAGCAAGTGAACACCATTGCAAAAAGACAGAATTATGTGGATCCAACTCAAGATTATGATGCAGTTTGTTTTCAGACAACACAACAGGACAATGCCCCATCATCATATAACCAAAGCAGGTATAGAGGAAGGTTTAGAGGCAACCGCAGAGGAAACCAAAGGGGTAATAGACCACCTAGAGGAACAAACTGGAAATCTGGTCAGAGTTATCAACAACCTACACCCCAGCAACAGCAATCTGACGGAACATCCAGACAACAAGGATACCAGCAGCGATATCAGCAGAACTATACAGACTACCAACAGGAACCACAATGCCATAGATGTGGCCAGTATGGACATCTACAGATAGGTTGTCGGGTCCGCTAGATCATCAGAGAAGGCCTTTAAACCGAAGGAAGCCTATGACGAGGGGCCAGCCCTAGGCTTCAGTAGGAGATGTACAGAGGGTCCAAAGATAAAAAATAATTTAGTTCGTGGATTACCACCAGGTTTATTAGGAAAACCTGCAGAAACTACCATTGACATTGAAGGGAATACAGTACCAACACTTTTATTCACTGGCTCTACTGTTTCAACTTTGGCATACTCTTTCTACAAAGATCATCTTTCGGACACACTAGAACTACGGGAATTAAACACACTTTTGGATATTGAATGCACAGGAGGAACACAGTTACCATATTTAGGATTTATTGAAGCCAAAATTACAGTACCAAAGAATGACTCATCAGGAATTTACCCTCTTCTTGTGATACCTGATAGTCAGTACAACAGAAAAGTACCTCTTCTTTTAGGAACGAACATACTGGAAACCCTGATGATAGACCTTAAACATCAACACGGAGAGAAATTTTTACAGAATGCTGATTTGACAACACCATGGTATTTGACATTCAGGAGTATATCATTACAGGAAAAGCAGCTTAGTAGGAACAACAACAGACTAGCCCTTGTAAGATCAGCAGCTCTCGAAAAAGTCATCATACCACCCAATACTGAAAAGATATTAGAGGGATACTATGTAAAGGAGATACCATTTAAGTCCACCCCTTGTACTTTACAGACAACATCAGCATCTAATCATCAGATACAGGATTTAGACATAGAACCAGCAGTCTACCAATACAGTTACAACAATAACAACATCATAACCATCAAGATCTCCAACGTAACAACTAGTACAATATTAATACCACCTAATGTCATAATATGTGAAGTTCAACCGGTCACTATTAAAGATCTTCCAAAGGACAATACCATTGATGATGATGTACCCATTACAGATAAGGTCAAGGATATTGTCCAGAGTGACTTGACAGATAATGATTTTCAAAGGGGTAAAGATTTGATTAACTCATACAAAGACATATTCTCCAAGGGGGATGATGATGTTGGATTTACAGATAGGGTACAGTACAGAATCGACTTGATTGATGAAAATGAAAAACCGTTCAAGCAGAGATATCGTAGGATCCCTCCGGCAATGTACGATGAGGTTCGATCTCACTTGCGACAACTTTTAAAGATAGGAATCATTAGGCCGTCACATTCTCCATATGCCTCAAACGTTGTCTTAGCCAAGAAGAAAGATTGGAAATTAAGACTCTGCATAGATTACCGTCAACTGAATTTAAGAACTCGAAAGGACAGCTATGCACTTCCCAGAATAGAAGAACTCTTGGATTGTCTGTCTGGCAGTAAATTCTTCTCTGTGGTCGATATGAAGTCAGGATATTATCAGGTAGGTATTCAGGAAGAGCACAAGGAAAGGACCTCATTTACTGTCGGACCATTAGGATTTTTCGAACACAACCGGATGCCGTTTGGACTTACCAACTCCCCAGCAACTTACCAACGTCTTATGGAAGAAATATTAGGAGATCTCAACTTGACAGTATGCTGCATCTTTATTGATGATATTATTATTTATGGAAAGTCTTATGAGGAACATCTAGAGAACATCAAGCTTGTATTTAACAGGATCAGAGAAGCCAATCTCAAACTTGCTCCAGGAAAATGCGAATTCTTCAAACGCAAAGTTAAATATGTAGGACACATTGCTTCTGAGGAAGGTATTGAAATTGACAAAGACAAGACAGCAGTTGTAACATCATAGCCCAAACCATCTACACCTGAGGACATACGCAGATTTTTAGGCCTAGTAGGATATTACAGGCGATTCATCCACCAGTTCAGCAAGATCTCTAAACCGCTGACAGAACTGATGCCCACACCAACCAAGAAAAGACAGAGAACAAAAACTAAAGTCAAGAAGGCATGGGAATGGGGAGATAAGCAAGATGAAGCATTTGAAGAGCTGAAGGAAAGATTGATAACAGCTCCTGTACTTGCCTATGCAGACAGCAAGAAGCCGTATGAACTGCATACAGATGCTTCAGCAGAAGCTCTTGGAGCTGTACTTTACCAAGATCATGATGGAACAAAAAGGGTCATCAGTTATGCAAGCCGCACTCTATCAAAAGCGGAAAAGAATTATCCAGCACACAAAAAAGAATTTCTTGCTTTGAAATGGGCAGTAACAGACAAATTTAAAGATTACTTATATGGATCAACTTTCTCAATCCTAACAGACAACAACCCTCTCACTTATGTACTGACAACCGCTAAATTAGATGCAACAGGACATCGCTGGTTAGCAGCTCTCTCAGCCTACAACTTTGACATCCACTACAGACCAGGAAAATCCAACACAGATGCAGATGCTCTAAGCCGTCTTCCTGCGAATCAAGACTCTGAAAGCAGATGCAATATACCATCGGATTCAGTACAGGCAATCTGCAGGAAAGCAATACCATCAGCTTATGTAGAAAGTCTTGCCATTACACTGATTGTAGAGGCACCAATTTTGGCAACATAGTTGACTGGGCTAAAGCACAAGCCATGGATCCAGACATCAGACCATGGATCAACTATGTTAAGCGTAACAAGAAGCCTAAAATCATAGAAGTAGGACCTAGCCCATTCATGCGCCAATTCAAACATCTTAGATTGATTGATGGAATTATGTACAGAGAAACAACAACTGATGGAGAGAAAAGAAATCAACTAGTATTACCAATACCTCATGTTCCAACAGTCCTAGAAGCAGTACATAATGAGATGGGACACCCAGGAAGAGATAGAACTTTGGCAATATTGAGAGATAGATTTTACTGGCCAGGGATGAATAAAGATATAGAACACTGGATAGAGCAATGTGGACGATGCATCCGTAGAAAGACACCAACAAATCAGAGAGCTCCCCTGGTCAACATCACAACATCATCTCCATTGAAACTTGTCGCCATTGACTATTTAACCCTGGAACCATCTAAAGGGGGATATTCCAACATACTGGTCATCACAGATCATTACACCAGATATGCCCAAGCATATCCAACTCGTAACCAGACAGCAAAAACAACAGCTGAAGTTCTTTTCAACAATTTCATAGTCCACTATGGTATACCCCATCGTCTCCATTCAGACCAAGGAGAGAACTTTGAAGGGAAAGTAATAAAAGAACTTTGTAAGATCACCGGCATGCAAAAGTCAAGAACAACTAGTTACCATCCAATCGGCAATGGCATGACCGAGAGATTTAACAGAACGTTACTTGATATGCTTGGATCTCTGGAAAACAACCAAAAGAGCAACTGGAAACAGTATATAGCACCCCTGGTACATGCCTATAATTGTATACGGCACGAATCAACTGGCCAGTCTCCGTATCTGCTAATGTTCGGGCGGAACCCAAGACTACCAATTGATGTTGCTTTTGGACTTCGAGATGAAGACATTCAACCAAGTTCCAAGTACATCCAAGAACTTCGGGAACGCCTTTCCAAAGCACATGAGCTGGCAGAAGAAGCAGCCAAGAAAGCCAGGGAAAGAGAGAAAAGAACTTACGACTTGAAAGTCAGAGGATCTACTGTTGATATTGGCGACCGGGTATTAGTCCGAATTGTTGCGTTTGATGGCAAACACAAATTGTCAGACAAATGGAAGGAAGAACCATATATTGTTATTACCCAATCCAACAAGGACATACCTGTATTTACAGTTCAAAGAGAGAGAGTCGAACCGGAAGGAAAAGGACAATTCACAGAAACCTACTGTTACCCATTGAATTCATCAATGATAAGGGGAAACCTTCCGATGCCACCAAAACAACAAGAAAGCATCCAAGAAAGAGACAGGACAAAACTGATGAGGACCGCCAATCAGAGACTACCACTGATGAGTCTGATTCAGAGGATAATGACTACATCATCCCAATAGGACATGATGCCAGTGACAGAACCGTCATTGATCAAGCACCTGGTCCTGGTGTTGATGTACCACAGCCAGACGACAACACTGGATTAGCTGTGGAGGATACAACAGGTCATCATGGGGACGCCCAAACTGCTGGAATACAAGAGCAGGATGTGACTGATCAAATTGATGATGCGCGCGCACAAGATAACAGTGATGGTCATCAGGAAGAAATACCTGAGACAGATACTTCGCTAGTTTCAGATATAGATGTTCCTGTCAGACGCTCTAGCCGAGTAAGAAAACCACCAGCTTGGTACACTTCGGGTGAATACGACATCTCAAAGTCTGCAGTTCCTATAAAGAGCGAGTGGATGCAAAAGGCTGATTACATCACTAATTTAGTCAATTCTGATTTATTTACAGACATGAAAACCGAAGCAGCTCGTGCTATTTTAGACATAGTTAAGTGTACTGCCCATACTGATAAATGACGGGACGCCATTTTTTCCTGCTGAGGGGAGTATGTGGTAGTGTTAGATTTTTACATTTTATATTTTCAGATTAATTTCTATTAAAATATACTTTGATTTATATTACAATTTAGTTTAGTATTTATATACACTATATATTGATTAATTATATTCATGGTTCATTGAATCTTGATTTACAGGTACATGTATAATAAGTATACTATCTAGGTTTTACCTTTTGTTTTGGGGAAAGTCCTTATGGTTGTTTGTAATTGGTTAGTTTGGTCATGTGTCATTTTTGGTGGGAGAATGCTTTTGTCTTATCAGATTTGAAAGAGCTGTCTTTGTGTTCAGTTGTATTTGTGAAATTTTGGTGGACATCTTGATTCTTTAATTTAGGTTAGTTTCTTTACTAATATACCATAGTCCTAATTATTATTACTTCACGTTTATGTAAGCTGTATGTATTATGTGAGCATATGAGTAGAATGAGTAAATTCTGAGTGAAAGAGACTTTTTTAAAAGAGTAAAATACATAAATGAATAAAACAGTAAATTTCTGATATAAACCCACTGGAAATAATGTACATGATACTGTAAAACTAATATGAGGTTAAATAATTTAATCTAACCAAATAAATAGGATAAACTTGATAAAGTTTATTGGAGTAAATAGTTGAGACATAAAACTGAAGAAATGAGTATCTTCTGCATTGAGTCTAAACAAGTTAAACTATTATAATAATTTAAGGATTAAACCCCAAGTTAAATGTACATAAATAAACTGTATTTTGTATGTATGTTTTATATGTGAAGATAGTCAAATATTGACTATTAGTAATTATAAACACAAATAGTTATAAAGATATTCTTCTTTCCAGATATTTACATGTGTTGATCTATTGATCTGGAGTGATGTAAAAAAACCTACTGAAGAGATGTATATTTTTGATTAGAGGACCTTTTGTACCTCATACATGGTAGGTTTTGCTTGCTTTGTTTATGTTTTATGCTTAATGTGCTTTTTATGCTCGGTGTGTAATTTTTGTGCTTCACAAGCTTACATTTGCATTTTGTGTTATGCTCCAGTAATGCTTTGCTTTAGCTTTAACCATATTTATTATGTTATTTTTAATTTAAATGACCTGCACAGATATTATCATATACTACTGATTGAATAAGCTAATTTACTTTATTTTCTGTATTTGTCACTCACAAATAGAATACCAAAGAAACAAGTTAATAATCAACAGAATTATTATATAGAATATATGATTTAATACATAGTGAGTGTTTCATATTATTTTGGCTATTTTTCTAAAACATGCTAGAGTTATCTTTCTTTGTATTGGTTCATTGTATTTATATTACAGGGTCATTTTTCCATTTACTTGTTATTTGTTGGATATTCTTAACAACGCAAATAAACCTACGTAAACTGAGATGGAGTTTATTATTTAATATGACCAAGATCCACCGGTTATATAAACTAAAGTCATACTTAAATAATAATAAAAGTCTGACAAATAATATTTTTTAACTACCTACAATATTTTTTATAACGTATCATTACAGACCTTGTACCATGAAGAGCTGTGTCCAGTATCATTTTTCATATTGTAGGCTAATATTTCATTTCATTTCAATTCATTTTTAGTGTTCATCATGGATTCCTTTGCAAAAGAAGCGGAGTTTGAAGACTACTGCCCCTGGCTGGAAGAAGACCAACAGTCCGGTGAGGAGGACAAAAGAGTGGTGATATTTGGAGAAGGAAGCCAGTGGGTCGTAGTAGACGAAGTGGGAGGAAGTGATCCTGATGAACAGTCCGTGGAAGTTCAACCAGAGGACGTAGAGGCCGAAGACCACAAAACTAAGAGAAGAATAAGGAAGCTTGCTTGTCCGGTTTGTGGAGAGCGTGTGTCACATTCTGCCAGACACGCTCTTGCTCACCATCTGCCTTGGTTCTGGGGACCATCAACAGCCTGCTGGGAATGCAGGGACCAGCTCGTCTGTCCTCGTCCCCTACAGCTTCACCTTGAAGAGGACCAACCAGACCAAGTACAAACCATAGACAAGGCAATCCTTTCAAAACTGGTCAAGGGTTTTCTACAGTATCTGATGCAACTTCTACAGTTTTCCACTCTGGAGGAGATGCGAGACTCCCTAAACTACGATAAACCTCTGTATGATATCTGTAAGAGGAAGTTCCTCACCAATCCTGATTTGGACCTTTGTAGATCAGTGGACGAGGAGGAGCCTTTCCGAAGGACACCAGTTTTTACTATCTTGGACTCCGACGGCAATTTTTCCATCTATGCTCTGCTCCACTGGAGAGTGATTCTACACCTCTTTACAGGATTGACATTCGAACAGCAAGTGAGGGTGAGGAACTTTGACCTCGCTGATATGGAGACTCCACCTGCTCCTAAAGCCTACAGTGTATAACCATCTCCTGAGGCTGTCAGTGAGGCATCATCAGATGACCAAGGGATGGAGCTATCTCCATCTTCTCCAGATTCTGACAACTCCACAATTTCTTTCATCCAGATTGCTGATGCTCATCTTCATCTAGATCATCTCTTGATTCGCGTCGGTATCCACGACCTTCAAGAGTTTGATCTATGCAACATCACACCACTTTTCAACACACAGCTCGCAATACTCATTTCCAATTACTGCTTTCCGAGATTATGGCCAAAGAGGGAGGATACATCCAAACTCGTCTCATCTGTTCCACAACTATACTTCTCTTTTGGGATCCACCCTAAAACAATACAAACCACCAACGAAGAAAATGGACGAATATTTAGACACTTTAGAGGAAATTATTAAAACTCAACGTACAGTAGCTATTGGTGAATGTGGCCTGGACTCCTCAAACACTTCAACCAAACTCAACTTAAAACGCCAAATTACATACTTCGAAAGACAACTTGAAATCGCCGTTTCAAAGAAATTGACAGTAATTGTGCACTGTAGAGGAGACACCACCCTCCATTTCCAACTTTTGGACTCTTTGCAGAAGATGTGTCCCGTGGACCATCCCATACATTGGCATACCACACATTTACAGACAAGCTTCCAGTTACTTCACCAATATAGTTTTTGGCGTCACACCACACATTTTTTACAAACCTTCAGTTTCATCATTTGTCCAAGGTAGCACTGCACAACATCTGGTACTCGAATCCGATTCACCATTCATCTTTTATGAAAATCAACCAGGCACTCCATTCCATGTTAACTTTGTCGCAGAGAAAATTTCAAAAACCCTTGACCAATCCTTCAATGAAATTGTTCAACTTACAACTGCTAACGTCAAGAAGATTTATCAACTTTAATATTTCAACTTTAACATTTCAACTGTAATCTCAACTGTAATTTCAACTTTATCAACGTCATCAAGTAATTCATCATGTATTATATTTTGTAAATATGTTATTTTATAGTATTTTAATATTTCATATACGGGATGTTATATGGAAGTAACCATGTCATACGGGAAGTATGCTTTTGGTATGCAGGCGACATATCAACTCATTTCTACAATTTTAAGAATTATATGACGACAACTATATATCAACCGTAATTTCAACAATGTAAACGCCTCTACGTCCTCATCAACACCAACTGCATTATTTTTCCATCATCAAGTTTTGCCAGTCTAATGAGTTCAGCGTCGGTATCCCCGACCTAGTCTCTTTAGATGTGGGGATGGTGCTGTGCGGTATTCCAGTTGCTTCATTAATCCATTGCTTTACTCATCTGAACATTTCCATTTCCATTGCTCAACTTCCAGTAGCTTCATTAATTCATTGCTTACTCATCTGAAGATTTCCATTTCCATTGCTTAATTCATCTGAAGATTTCCATTGTTTGGGAACAGATTGATGGTACCTGTTATATTTTAACAATATAACACTCATTTATCTATATATCATTTTCATGCTTAATATGTATGGTCTGCTTGGTCACACATTTAACTGGTTTATTCAGCCACTCAGGGCCACTCAACGTTTTAAAACTCAGGGCCAAACATCGTCATTCAACGACGCAGGGCCATTCAACAATAACTACTCAGGGCCATACATCATTATTCAACTACCCAGGGCCATTCAACATAACCACTCAGGGCCAAACATCGTTATTCAACTACTCAGGGCCATTCAACATAACTACTCAGGGCCAAACATCACTCGACTACTCAGGGCCAATCAACACTTAATTACTTAGGGCCAACCAGTATTTAGCTATACTCCACAACTACTCAGGGCCCACCATCATTCCTCATATTCACCTACCCGGGGCCAACAACAAAAAGAAGATAATGAGGAAGAATGTCGCAGTGATGTATGACGCGTAGGAATACAAAGTACAGAACTACGCCAGAAGTGGGACCCCTGCACGGACTGGCTAGATCGGACCCCAAATTGCTGCACTGCGCACAGTTGATTGTGAACTTCCAAGGAATACAGACGCACTGCCAAGTTGCTGATCTTAGTATTCCAGGCAGTGCGAGTTTACACCAGGTAATAATGGTTTAATTGGTATTAGACCTTGTGTGAATATATCACGAGGCCATTTTTCTGACAGTGTCTACGTTTACGTTTGCGGCAAGTATTCTTAGATTTGCAATCTGACGCCCTATGATTACCCAAGCAATTGAAGCATGCATTACGTTTTTTAACGATCTTCCATCGCTCTTTGTTATCTACAACCTTTCTACATTCCGTCGGTAAATGGTGATCTTTACAAAAAATGCAGTTTGCGTTTTTACTTTGTGTGTGTTTTTCGTTATTCCTTCTGTTTTTGGCGTTTGTGTTACGGTTTTTATTACCTATACCGGCATGAAAACTTGCAGTTGCATTAGAACTATTTCGGCTTTCATGGTCAGTTGCCTCTTGGATTGATATCTCATGCTGAATTGCATCTCTAAGTTTGTTAAGGGTCCAGTCATCGTTCCTGTTTTCTCTGGTGATATTTCTTTTAACATCTAGTGGAAGTTTTCCAAGCATAACTGGGATTAATAGCGAGCCATACATTTCTTGGGGTTGTCCTAACGACTCCAAACCACGGATATAAGCCTCCGACCTATCAGAAAAGTTGCGTAAACTTTCAAGAGTATCAAATGGTGCGGATAGTTCTAATAGAGCTTTCATATATGCATTCACAATTTTATGTCTTTGTCCATAACGGTGAGTTAACAACTCAATAGCTTTATGATAGTTAGCACTGGACAAATTCAAACCATTGATAACGTTCATAGCATCGGATTGGAGAAGTGACTGTAGGTAGCTATATTTCTGAACATCAGTTAATGTGTGGTTGTTATGTATGGTGGTCTCAAAGGAGTCCCAGAAGTATTGCCACTCAAGTACGTCGCCGGAAAAATTATGTAAGGTAAGTTTCGGCAATCTGTGGTTCTGACTAGATAGCGAATTTGACTGTGAAAAGGTCGGAACAAAATCAGTCGTAGCAGGGCGTGTACTTTGTACATATTGAAGTTGCATAGGGTCTGTTTGACTCGAACTCTGTATACTTGTAGCATCTATGTACTCTAGAGGACGTGTATTACATGGACGATTATCTTGTGATCTCATATCAGAACAAATATTTATGTTGTTTGTGGTCTTGTCTTGTGAGTTGCCATTTGCTTTTTGGATTAACTTTTTATACCGACGTAGTTTTGTTACTAACTCTAAATCATACTCATCTGCATCTGCCATTTCCGATTCTATATCTTCTTCCAAAGAATTCTCAATTATTCGCTCGTCTAGTTTAAGAATCACGCCCTGTTTTTTCTCAATAGCTTCAATTATCGGGGATGCCATATCAATGTAAAATTCTGTTTCCCTGTTCAACTCCTCCAGCTTTTTGAAGAATTTGGTAACGGTACCTCTACTTCCCGCTCGAGCAGTCTTTATCCTTGACGGATCCATCTTCCCAGGTTGTCACGGCACCAATGTCGTGGGCGTATAGTAGTAGAATTGCGTTGTGTTAGTATAGAGGAAAATCGTTTGTTTTCATCAACATTTAATGGAGGACCGCACTGACGTATTTAACATAGTAACGACGTTTTAACATAGATACATTTTTTGAAATTATGGATTTCCTTTGTTTGGGTTCTAGTGCTGCTGATGAGGAATAAATTTCCGAAATGGCCATACAGCTCATTAAAATTATTGCAGTTGGAGTTAACATATG